>MU681661.1:6742-46046 GCA_026770625.1 Nicotiana glauca | reverse complement strand
CTTCAGCTCTAGTTATAAAATAAAAACTTCAGCTCTGGAGCTGAAGTTTTTGTTTAGTAACCCGGAAACTTCAGCTCTCTAGAGCTGAAATTTTTCAGTTATAAAGGGAAGCTGAAGTTTTTTAAAAAGTGGGTACGGATGCAAACAAAAAGATAAAGCGGCTACAGGTTAAAGAGGGGCGCCCAAATAGGGTGCCCCGTGCAATTTTTACGTATAAGTCATGTTTCATATTTTTCTAATATAAATTGGAAATATATATTGAAAACTGATGTCAAAATATATTTTCATCTTCAAACCAAACGTCACACAAATTAAATTTTTCAAAACAAATTTGAAAATCTATGATCAAACGCTAGCTAAAAGTATAATTAAACCAACAAAATTTAGATGTGTACTAAATAAAAACTATGAAATTCAGGGGGTCCCGATCTATTCTCCCTTTGAACTTCAACCATTTATAGTCGAAATGTCTTGTTGGTATTGTCTGTTTGGTTCACGGAGACTCGTTTTGCTCTTGCTGTTTTAATGTTAAGACTGGTCCTGGATTTTGTTTCATTACAGAATAGAGAATCCACCTGCAATGTGAAAAAATGTATTTGCTCGAGCTTCCAGCTAAGAAAAAGAAGCAAAAGACTGTGTAATAGCACAAAAATAAGACGAGCTAATAGTAAAATTCTGAAATATTGATGAGCCTTAATGGAGTAAAAAAGATCACAAGGACACTGTCAAAACTCACACATTACCTGTCACTTCTCCATCATGAGGGACCCTCATCACTTGTTATTCTTTTTTTTTTTTCACCCCATATTTATAATACTTGAATTTCTGCTGAAAAATTCCATAAATATTACAACTAATATAAGTGTCCATTTATATAATTAAAAAAAATTCAATTTGTTTTTCCAAAATTACTGTTATGTACGTATTTCTGAAAAGTTTTCTACTCCTCACATTAAATTATGCTGCAACATTTAATTAAGGGTAGTTTGGTCGCACTAACTTTTTTTTCTAGATTTTAATATTTTCTTAATGGATGTGTTCAAGGTGGATCAGAAAGAGTATCGTTCCACCACTAACATGTTATCACTTATCTTACTTATTGCTCTTGCTTTATCTTATGCTTGAAAATAAATGAATATTGCATTGATTCTTTTCCTTTTTTGTCACATTTGCGTACTAAATTAACGAGAGTGTATACCATATATGAGTATGAATAAGAAACTTTGCAATAATAGTGTTAAAGGTTTGACGTCTAGCGTCACGAATTTTTCTAGTTTCAACCTTGATGGATAATAATGGTGTACCAAATCTTTTGCGAACGATATGTATATATGTGATGTGAAGAATAAAAAAAAACTTACATGTAATAAAGAAAATAGTCTAATAAACCTACTTAAATCTTGTATTTGCAATTGATGACTTAGTTTTCGTTCCCTTAAATGAATATTTTTTCGTTATTCTTTGAGGAATCTTTAAAGAATTTTCATTCATGATAAAAAAGAGTCAAATTCATTCAGTCTTTGTTGCTTGAGAATGAATTTAATTGTCAATATCTTCTCAATTTTTCTTTGTTAACTGTAATGCTAATATACCAATATATAATTCTTGTCGAATGTTCATAATATAATATTGTGTATATGTATGGTTATTTTACTCGAAAGCCAAAAAATAGAACACACATAACCAGATGAGAAAGAAAGCACACGTGCACAAGAGATTATAAATTGAGACTTGTGAATTCCAAGAAATGGACCACTGACCACAACCTCAAATGAAAGGCAATTAAGATTGAAAATATTGGTCAATTGTTGCTTTGCACGCTTTTGTCTTCCATTATCTACAAACACATCTTAATTATTACTATCACGGACATATCTAAAATTTAAATTTTATGGAATTAATGTTTAAGACTTTTATGATTAATAAACTTATTATATTTTTAAAAGTGTGAATTTATATATATTATGTCTTGTAATATTAACAAAATATTTACACATAAAATTTATAGTTCGTGCTAGAAGTATTGAGTTCAAATAAATTCGGTGCCGCAATGCTACATCCGCTACTGATTACTAAGATGTTTTTGTTGTTGTTGGGGTTGTATCATATTTAAAACTACTATGTCCATATTATTATGTTCTTATACATGCAATTTATAATTAAAGTACGTAGTGCTCCATTACTTGAGGTTCCTCTCTTGTCTATATCATGTTTTGGAGGTTCCAACATCTTGGTTTTGATAATTTAAGAGACCATACTCTTTCATGTGTGATGAGTGTAATAAGCATCCAAAGAATACGGAATACAAGAATTTACACCTTAGAATAATTTAGTCGTATACTTGAAAAATTAAATGGATACCATTTACAAAAATGGAGAAAACTTATCATGACTTACTTTTCCTTCTCAACCCATACCGTCAACATAGTATTGTCCATGTCGACTAATACTTTACATTCTATTTCTGCTTTGTTTTCTCCTCGACCAAGAATCAGAAATTATATTATGTTAAGGTACGTACTTTATATGTTAGATATACACTTAAGATAAACTCCATATCAACAAAATGCGGGAAGATGTATAAGTATAACTTTAGATTTTAGTGACACAATTTAAAATCGTGGGGTTTTAATCTAAAGCGAAAAATATAGTATTACTAATAAAGTGGACTAGAATTTCAAAGTCTTAGACTCTTAGGCATGTTTCCTTGAAGCAGATTTGATGAATAACGTCTTGTAATTTTGGATACCAAATTTGTAAGTTTAAAAAGATTTTGGAGTACAAATTTACGACGGCCAGACGTGTTTTTCACATTCTAGTAATATAATTCAGAGAGTTTGGAGGGTAAACAAAATATTACTATTAGCTTAAAATCACATTATATTTTAGTTATCAAATGTTTTTTCAACAGTGAGATATGATAAGTTCGTGGCAACCAACAATTATTGGTGGTATAATTTGTCTTTATTAAGGATGATTTTCATAAATTATGGAATAGATTACTAGGTTTTGTTCTTGTGTTCCCCATTTCAAGCACATAGGTGATGGGCCACAAAATACTCCTATTTTTTCATCTTTACAAAAATTTTTTATAAAAAAATTAGCCTAAGAGGGTCCCCTCCCTTTTAACTAGACTTGACAAAAAGTAAGTGAAAAGGATATGTCTCCTCCATTCCCTTCTCCTTCTTTTAAGAAGGTTACCAATGTTTGGTTCCATGCCCACAGCAGACATTCCTTCTTGTGCTCTTTTGCTGCCCAATCACCCAAACTAGACCAATTTTTTTTATTTTTTTTTAATTCTTTTACTTTTTAAGATGGCCGACGAAGATCGATTTTATGATCTATTACAATTACTCTTTTAGTTATAATGATAAAGGGTGTTACGTGCTTGTTCAGATTTTTCTTGTCATAATTAGTATTTTTGTCTCATGAATGAAATGACAATATATTTATCATAATTGAATTTTCTTTAGGAAGTAAAATATAATTCTTTCATATTTAGCTAGTTCCTTTTTTTGTAGGAAAATGTTTGGGGTTCTATAAATTGAGGATCTGTCCTTCTCGTTCAGTAGCATCCACAATGTAGCCATATGAGGTTTGAGAGTCATGTTTATGGGGAGAACTTTACGAGACAAGTGTTAGTGTGTCACTTGTGTTTGCCTTTTCGTAGGTGTGTTCTCTCGATATTTTGTCTCTCTTTTATATAGTGAATTGCTCATCTCTACCTATGAATGTAGGTCAGTTGACCGAACCACGTTATATGTTTGTGTCTCTTTTGGTATATTTCTCTTTTGTTGTTTGATTTCTCATCTATCAAAGTTTTCTTTACTAACTTCCGCATGACACCTGACTTTTTCCGGTCCTAACAAGGCGCACCTATGCTATATAGAGAGGTAACCGGCACCCCTAAAGTTCGGCAAATTTTTTATGTATTCATATAAGTATGTCTTTAGAAAATAGTGTTATATTAATAGTGGACACCCTAAACAAATTTTGATTTAATCCAAAAGTGCAACCGCGATCTTCAAATCGTGGATCTGCCTTTAATTCTTATATAAGATCCATAAAATATTAATAAGAGATTGATTAATAAAACAAAAAATATTCTTGTAAGATTATTTTCTTCTATTCAAACTATAACTGGTTATAAGAAATTATCTACTCGATATAATGAAAGAGAGGAGCTTGAGCTTTCTGAAATACCATGTTCAACTTTGAGATAAGTCCCGGCTTAGTTCTCTTTTCCGACTTGGTCGCTATCTGGTTTTGATTCTATGAAGAAGGCTGAATGGGATAAAGGAGTATAGCAAAAAAAAAAAAAAATAGTGAGATTTAAATTGTAAATATTAGTTTTCAACTCAATTTAATGTTGAATACCAGCTAGTTATACAAAAAAAGAATGGCTACACGATAAATAATGTAGAGACAAGGAACTCTAGTTATTGTAAATACAAAAAAGGAATGGCTACACGATACAAAAAAAGAATGGCCGATAACAAGTCACTTTTTACCGTGTTTTATTTTTACCTTGTTTCTCTTTTAAAAAGAAAGATCCTTGGATATTCATATTGATGTTTTATACTTCAATTCCGCATAAGAGGGGTAATTTTTGTGGTATCCAATTTTTGCCTGCACAGATTATAGAAGGACCTGGTTCTTCTATGTGTTCTTTAAACTACTATTGCGGAAATAATAAATGTGAAAAGTAAAGAACACAATTATTTTTACGTTAAAAAAACTCGGCTCAAAAGGTAAAAACTCCACGACCTAATATTCAGTAGGATTCTTCCCAACACTTCACTAAATCATTGAGCCAAAATATTATTTACAAAAACTCTTTGTAAACCTACGGATTACCTCTAATCCCATTGTGGCAACCAACCTCTAACTGTTGCGACAACTTCGAGTTAACTTTAAAATACTCAGATTACCTAATACAATTGCTTCTAGATAAAGCTGAAAGGTACAATTTGAAAATCACCTACTACAATAAAACTAGAATAAAAGACAAACACTTTGGAACTGGTTCTTCTATTTGGTTCATGTAGCTTCAGGTTCGCACACTTGAATCACACAAGAATGCCTTACTATTTTGCTCTCAACTCACGATTAAATTCAGCGTTTGTGCATGCCTGTAAAGTGAGAACATCATGTTATATATAGAGTCAGTAGAATAGGAAATAACTAGAGTTCCAATGTCATACTCTTCCTTGGTTGAAGAGTTCTAGTTAATCTCATCTTGTAACTCCTTTCTTATCTTGGATAGTATTCTCTTTGAGTAAGGAGTCTTTCTCCTTATCAATTATGCAACATTTTCGATCAGGAGATATCAGATATAACAAGCTAAGTTTATCTCCATCACGTGCATCTTTTATGCTTGAATCTACCCGTGTCTGTGCAGATTGTGGATGGGCCTAGTTCATGCTTGAGTTCCTTTGTCAATCTTCAAAACTAACTTCATTTGGGCCAATAAATTCCCCTTTTTTGATGATGACAAATTCTATTCTTTTCATAAGCATAGACCTTGTTTCTACTCAGCTTAACATCAATACAAAGTTAGAATATTTTATCTTTTTAAAGTCACTAATCATCAATGACCAGGTTCATTAGGTTATAAACATCACAGTCCAAAGTAAAAACACGACCTAATTCCTCCTTTTGGCATCATCAAAAAGTTGCATAATTATGTTAGATAACTAGATTTTAATAGAAATTACTCATTGCCACTAGGGCTACAGCAAATACAATCATGGATTTAAGCATCATCTATCAATCTAAGGATATTATCCATCTAAGAAACATCAACAAACAGTTGGAGCAAAAGGCAGTGAATTTCATTGATTGATAAGATCCTACCACAAAGCATAAAAAGAAATAAAAATATTGTATCATGAGCAAAAGAAGCAACAAAAAAATCCCGAATTGGGTCACTGGTTGATCTACACTAAGCTAGGAGGCTTGAGGTTGGGAAGGATCAGGTTCTTGGTTTTTGGCTTGGAGCAGTTTCAGCATATCCTGAAGAATGCCATCATTCTTCTCCTTCTCTTTTTCCAGCTCAGCTCTGAGACCATCTCTCTCAGTCTCCACTTCAGCTAGCCTCTTCTTCAGCCTATCAATCTCAGCATCCTTAGCCCCACTTTCTTGCACCAAAGCTCGCATTTTGTTGTTCACTGGTACCTTTTTGGATGAACCAGGTTCTTTAGGAGTGGTTTGAAGTTCATAGTCACAAGTAATTAGAGTGTTTGCCCCAAAATGATCCTTGCTTGTACCAACTTCCCATTTCTTGATAGTACATTGAAATGTACAAGTACAACCGTGACAATAAAACCATAGGGTATGGCGTGAGTCTTGGTGCCATTTAGAGCCCTGTCAAGAAGCTGGATGATAAATCTAGGTCAATTGATTTGCCTCCCACTGTCCAAACATTCCATAAGGACCAGGTCAATGAATGTGGTAATGTGCCTCCTTCCTGCCTTGGTATCACACATTTGTTAACAAAATCGAACAACACTTTATGGAGTGGCTTCATCTCACTTTTATAAATAGCCTTGGCTCAACTTCTCTTCATTTTCACCAAACTTCTTAGTGATGCCAAGGGAATTTGGGATATTCTCGAGACTTGGCTATTTGAGCTTCTTATAATCATTGTACCCTTCAGCAGGTACACCTAAGATCTCTCCCAGTTCTTTATCAGCAAAAGTCACTGTCACCCCCTTGACCACACTGGTGACCTACCATCTTGGATCTCACAGTTTTCCATGAACTCCACAATCTCAGTTCTGGCCAACCTTCCATCCATCTGAAGGACCATGTCCTTCCAACCTTGCAACTGTAATTTCTACAGCAGCAGCAACATTCTTTCCTCCTTCAAGTCCTTGAGGAGTCTACCTTTAAAGAAGGTTTTCTTTCCAAACTTAACCATATTGTCCTTCTCAACATCAGATTCTTCTTCTTCTTATTCTTTTCCACTTCATTCTTCTTCCTTCACAATTTTTACTTTTCTTGATTTCAACGCAAACCTGGTTCTTTTAGCCAAAGTTGATGGCTCAATAGACTTTGTTTTTGAAACATATTTCTTTATGGAAGTCTTGACTTCCTTAGATTTTGGAGTCACAACCTCCACGTCTTCTGTCTCCTCTTCATCTCGAAGGACCAGGTCCATCTCATCAATTGCAACTTCCTCAATAGGCTCAAACACCTTCTTCTTTCCCTTATCAGCAACTTTTCTCTTACTTTCTTCTAATGCTTTTTCCAGTTCAGCCTCACTCTACTTCTTATGACTACTTGTAGCTCTTCCTCATGTGGGAGGAGTCTCTATAGGGATAAAAGAGGCAGCCTTTCTCTTCTTGTTTGCCCTAGAAGTGCCAAGGATATTCACTCCTGAACTTCCCTTCTTCTTGGGATTATAACTATTAGTCAGCCTTTTCAGTAGGTTTGCGAGGGTTTCTTGTTCAGATGGAACATGTTCTTCAACATTTTCCTTTCCTAATCGAACTAACCCCTCAGCAGCTTCTCTAGACCCATTTCCTCCTATTCCACTCACACTCTCTTCTTCTCCAGCATATTCCTCACTTCAAACTACCATATCAACTTATTCTTTAGTTAAACCAACATGAGTGGGTGATGATTCGGCCACACCTTTTCCCATTCCCCTTACAGCACTTCGAGCACCCTCTTTTTCTTTTTCTTTTTCTTTTTCTTTTCTCTTTTTATTTTTACCACCCACCTTTCCAGACTAAGTAGTTTCAACAACTGCTATAGTCCTACCAGAACAAACCTAGTCTCCAAATTTGTAGCAACCTCAGAAATAGTTTCAGGAGTAACTTTAGGGCCAGACGTTACCTTCTCTATCTTAGAAGAAACAGTTTTTTCCCCCTCAGTTGCATACTTGAATGACTCATCAGATTTCTGGGGTTCTTCTTCCCTACTTGCTTTTAATGTTTCATTTATTTTCTTGATTTGCTCTCCACCAGCAACAACTTTGTGAGCCATCTTTTTTAACCTTCCTTTCTTAGAGATGGGAGTATTTTAATGTGTATTAGATGGTGTGGGTTAGGTTTCCTTGGGTGGTGATGAGTGATTCTCAGAGGTTTTAGCCATTTTTGTGCTTGGGTGTAAGAAAAAAGATTTTGAGTATGTTTGGAAGATGAGACAAGATGGAGAGTATTTGATGGCTTGAAAATTTTAAAGTGAAGAAACTCTAGCCCTAATAAATTTAAGAGGGGTGTTTAATTAGGTAGTGGAAGCCTTTCAGAAGTCTAATCAAATTGAAATTCTATTTGAAAAGACGTTGAAGAGTGTCCTTAGAATCTAGGCACTTAATGCGGTCTAGGACACCTTTTGAACAAAACTGGATCATTTTGTAACGAATAAGTTCAAAGGGGTTTTGGGATTGAATGAGAATCTTCTCTTAATCATGATCCAAATATAAGTATTTCAAACTATGCAGGGTGGAGAATACGTACCAGATAGTCTTGATGGACCAGGTTCTTCAATGAAAAAATCTCTTGTGTAAGTCTGAATTTTTTAAGAAAATAAAAATAATATCATTAGAGATTAATGATTCATATTAGCACATGGCACAAGAGTATACTTATGAATATATGACATTAAGTAAAATCTAATCTAATTATGTACAAAAATTCACAATTTTCTAACCAATTTTTGAGTTAGAACTGGTTCCTGTTAGGTGATCTTAAACATCCTTAATGTTAAACTATTCCTTTCAAAGTGATCTCAACCTAGAGTTTTTTTGAAGATGTCAGCTATTTGCTTGTCAGTAGCACAAAATTCCATAATGATCAAACCCTTCTCATAGTTGACCCTCAAAAAGTGGTGTCTAACATCTATGTGCTTAGTTCTCTTATGATGAACCGAGTTCTTGGTCATACTAATTGCACTAGTGTTATCATAGAGTACAGGGATAGAACTTACATCAATTCCAATATCTATTAATTGTTGTTTGATCCACAACAATTGAGCACAACACGAGGCAACAACAACATACTCAACTTCTGCATTAGATATACATCAATTCCAATATCTATTAATTGTTTTTTGATCCACAACAATTGAGCATAACACAAGGCAACAACAACATACTCAACTTCTACATTAGATAAGGCCACAAAAATTTTGCTTTTTGGTAGCCCAAGACACAAGACATGAGCCAGGAAAATGTGTCATACTGAGGTGCTCTTTCTATCCACAAGAAAACCTGCAGAATCAGCATCAGCATATCCCACTAAGTTGAAATTACTACCTTTTCTATACCATAGACAAAATCCACTAGTGCCTTTCAAGTATCTCAAGATTCTCTTGACATCAGTCAAGTGAGACTCCTTTGGATTTGCCTCAAATCGAGCACAAACGCCTACACTGAAAACAATGTTAGCAGTGAGATATAATAAAGAGCCAATCATTCCCCTATGCAACTTCTTATCAACAGATAAACCAGGTTCATCTATATCTAATTTTGTGGTTGTTGCTATAGGAGTATCGATTTCTTTGGAATCTTCCATTTTAAACCTTTTAAGCAACTCCTTCACATACTACTGTTGAAGGATCATAGTTCCATTTGAGTTTTATTTAATTTGTAAGCCTAAAAAGAAATTAAGCTCACACATCATGCTCATTTCAAATTCACTCCCCATTAGTTTAGCAAATTCTTTACTTAACTTATCAGTATTTGCTCCAAAGATTATATCATCAACGTATATCTGAACTACCAAGAGATCCTTACCTTTTTCTTTCAAGAATAAAGTATTATCAATTTTAACTCTTTTGTAGTCATGCTCAAGTAAGAATTTTGATAATCTTTCATGCCATGCTCTTGGAGCCTACTTGAGCGACTAAAGTGCCTTGTCAAGCCTGTACACATGATCAGGACATTCCTTGCTTTCAAAGCCCGGAGGTTGCTTGACAAACACTTTTTCCTTTAAATAGTCATTGAGGAAGGCACTCTTGACATCCATATGATATAGAGTGAATTCCATGTAAGCAACAAAGGCTATAAGGAGTCTAATTTCTTCTAATCTTGCAACTGGAGCAAAAGTCTCATCAAAGTTTATGCCCTTCTCTTGACTATATCCTTGAACCACTAATCTTGCCTTATTCCTTGTAACTGTTCCATCTTCATCAAGTTTGTTTGTAAAGACCCATTTAGTGCCAATTATTGATCTGTATTTGGGTCTTGGTACCAGATGCCAAACTTGGCTTCTCCCAAATTTGTTGAGTTCATCCTGCATTGCATTCACCCAGTTTGCATCCTACAAAGCCTCAACAACATTTTTAGTTTCAATAAGAGATAGAAAAACATCAAAAGCAAAAAGATTCTTCAAAGAAGATCTGGTTTTGATTTCAAAGGTTGGATATGTAATTATGTTCTCAATGGGATGAGAACTTTGGTACTTATAAGGTGTCACTCGCAGCTGGTTTCTCCTAGATGTTACTTCAGTGTTCTGTTGCCGAGGAATAGGTTCATAGATAGGTTCCCTCAAGGTTTGAGGATCAGTTCTTCTTTGTTTAGTTCCCCTGTTAGGTTTCCCTAGGTAAAAGAACCTGTTCCATCACTTGTTCCTTCATTTGGGCAGCTTCAGTCTGGGCTGTGGTTTCATTTGAGTTTCTTACCTGCCTAATTGCTTCATCTTCATGTTCCTATCTCTCAAAAAGAATGCTAGTTTCATCAAAGACCACATGTAAACTTTCTTATACATACATAGTTCTTTTGTTATAAATCTTGTAAGCTTTACTATGTGAAGAATATCCCAAGAATACTTCCTCATCACTTCTGGGATCAAACTTACCTAAGTATTCTTTACTATTGTTGTGCACAAAACATTTGCATCCAATTGACCTAAGATGGGATATATTAGTCTTTCTCCATTTAAGTAACTCATAGGGAGCCTTCTCAACAAGAGGTCTAGTTATGCACCTATTTATGATGTAACATGCAATGTTCATAGCTTATGCCCAGAAACTATAGGTCAGTTTACTAGAAAGAAGCATAGTCCTAGCCATTTCTTCCGATATCCTATTATTTATTTCAACTACTCCATTTTATTATGGAGTCCTAGGAGCAGAAAAATTATGATCTATGCTATGCTCATCACAAAATTTAGTAAATTTAGTATTTTCAAATCCAGTGCCATGATCAAACCTAATTGATGCAAGTTGATTACCTAGTTGGTTTTGAGTTTTTCTAACAAAAAAGGTGAACATGTCAAATGCTTCATCTTTAGATGTTAGAAACAGTGTCCAAGTAAATCTAGAGTAATCATCAACAAGAACCATAACATATCTCTTACCACCTCTGCTCAAGGTTCTCATTGATCCACAAAGATCCATATGGACCAGTTCCATCGCTCTAGTGGTACTTACCATTTTCTTGCTGTTGAAAGAGAATCTTACTTGCATCTCCCTTGCACAAGCCTCACAAGCTTTATCTTCCTTGAACTTAATGTTAGGCAGTCCTATCACCAAGTCCTTGGAGACTAGTTTGTTGAGTTGACTTAGACTGGCATGTCCAAGTCTTTTGTGCCAAAAGAGAGGATCATTATGTAACACACTTAAGCAAGTGAATTGATTATATGCGAGTGTGGACAACTTCACAATATATATGTTTTTCACTCTATTTCCCAGCAAAACTGTCTTATTAGTGATAAGATTAATCACAAAGTATTTTGTAGAGGTGAATGTAACCATGTTACCTCTATAACACAATTGTGATACACTTATTAGATTGTATTTCAGTCCATCGATCAGGTAGACATTCTCAATAGAGTGAGAATCAATCTCACCTACCTTGCCAACCCCTATGATCTCACCTTTCCATTTTCGAATGAGATATTACCTCCTTTAAGGTTCTCAAATGAAAGGAAGTAATTCTTGCTTCATGTCATATGCTTTGAGTAGCCGTTATCCATGTACCATATTTGTCTGCTCTCCTTTGATTGGACCTACAAAAGGAAATTAAGGGTTAGTCTTATGAATCTAAACTTGTTTGGGTACCTTTCTATAGGCAAAAGGATGAATCAAATTCTTTTTATAGCCCAACTTGGCAGCCTATTTTTCCCTTGAACAAATTTTTTGTTCTTTTGACTTGCCTTTTTTTTTTAGTGCATTCACTTTTATAGTGACCAGTTTTACCACGGTGTGTGCAAATTTTGTACTCAGGAAGTGTGATGTACTTGCTTTTGGGATCCCACTTAGGTACAGGGGTCCCGAAGCCAAGTCTTCTCTTATTGCTAATATGGTGTTCATGTGGCCATGAAAGTGCATCGGAGGACCTGTTCCATTTACATGTTCTGTCTAACTCATGCTTGATCTTTCTTAGATCCTCCTTTAGGATTCTTATCTGCTCATCTATTTTGTACAACTCATCTTTTATTTTTCCTACATTTTCTTCTAAAGTGAGTTGTGTGTGATCAATTGTCTTTTTACCTGTTCCTAATTTCAATTTTAGATTTTCAGATCTAAGTTCTATGACAGATGTGTCAAGTTCATGAACATGGTTCTTCAACACAGCATTTTCACTTTCAGTTTCACTAGCCCTTTGTTCTAGGTTGTTGCACTTAGCCTTTAAAACTACACACCCTTTTGATAGGTGTTCCTTTTTATTATTTTCATCCTCAACTTCATCAATTATCTCTAAGAGCAACTCAGATAACCTTTCTTTAGATAAAAATTTAATCTTGTCTTTGAGATGAGAAAATCTTACCTCAGCTTCTTCATCAGATTCTCCAATAGCCACAAGTGCCCATTCATCATCATCATCATCGTCTGAGATGTCTCCCCAAACAGTGAGCATAGACTTTTTTTATCCTTTGCTGTTGCTTTTCTAGGGTTGAACAAGTTCCTTCTTCCTGTTCCTTCGTTCAACTCTTTGAGGATAGTTCTTGATGTAATGATCAATCTTTCCACACTTGTAGCAACCATCATTGATTTGTTTCTCATGAGCTTTTGATTTGTTGTAGCTACCACTTCTTGAAGAACCCTTTTCTTTTCTTAGGTACTCCTTGAAATCTTTGGTGATCATGGCTATTTCATCATCTTCCAGATCAGAACCTTCAGTGATTCTAAGATCCAAACTCCTTTCCTTTTTAGGTACATCCATCTTCATAGTCTGCCTCCTAAGTCCATAGGCAGTAAGATTTTCAATCAATTCATCCAGTGGGAGAGTGGCAATAATCTTTAATTCCTGGATGGCAGTGATTTTGCTCTCCCATGAAATATGTAAAACTCTAGTCAATATCTTTTCAACCCTTTCTTCTTCAGGAATAAAACCTTCCAAGAGATTTCAGTTCATTTGTTAGTGTAGTGAACCTTGTGTACATCTCTTGAATGGTTTCTCCTTCCTTCATAACAAAACTCTCATATTGAGAGTACAACAGAGTGCCTCTTGATCTCTTTACCTGAGGTGTTCCTTAATGAGGCACTTGCAGTGTTCCCATATTTGCTTTTAGTAGTGGTACAACCTTGGATTCTGCTGTACTCATTTGAAGCAAGTCCTCAAACAAGTCATTTCTTGGCTTTACTATTCTTTTCCCACTTTCTCAAGTCTTCGGCAGTGCAATCAGCTCTTGTCTTTGGCACATCTACTCCTTCGGTATTTTTTTCTTCAAGGTAGCCAATGGACCATCGGTGACAATATCCCATAGCTCGTAGTCCTCTCCTATAATGTGATCTCTCATCCTGTTTTTCAACCAAGAATAGTACTGGCCATTAAAGAGTGGCGGCCTAGCAGTAGATTACCCTTCCCAATTTCCAGGTGGTGCACTCATATTGATCTTCTCCTAAAGTGTAAGCCTCTTCAAGGATAATCTGATCTGATACCAATTGGTATTTTATGCTTCAAAGCCACATAAGAGGGGGGTGACTTGTGTGGTGTCCAATTTTTGCGCACACTGATTAAAGAAGGACCCGGTTCTTCTATGTGTTCCTTAAACTACTATTGCGAAAATAATAAATGCGGAAAGTAAAGAACACACGTATTTTTACGTGGAAAATATCTGACTCAAAAGGTGAAAACCACGACCTACTACTCAGTAGGATTTTTCCTCCAACACTTCAGTAAATCACTGAGCAGAAACAACATTTACAAAAACTCTTTATAAACCTAAGGATTACCTTTAATCCCGTTATGGCAACCAACCTCTAAATGTTGCGACAACTTCAGGTTAACTCTAACTTGAATACTTAGGGGTCGTTTGGTATGAGGTATAAGGGTGGTATAAGAATTAATACCACCTTAATACTCTGTTTGGTTAGCAAATCAGGTATAAGTTATACCGGTATTAACTTTAACACCGGTATAACTTATACCTCACAGATGATGGGGTAATTAGCACCAGTATAACTTATACCTTCCTCTTATAAATTATTCAATTGTCCTTCTTAATACAACATACCAAACAATGAATAAACAACAATCCCAGCACAATTAATCCCGGCATAACTTATCCCATTATAACTTATACCGATATAACTTATACCGGTATAACTCATATTCCAACCAAACGATCCCTTAGAGTACCTAATACAATTTCTTCTAGATAAAGCTGAAAGGTACAATTTGAAAACCACCTACTACAATGAAACTAGAATAAAAGACAAACACTTAGAACTGGTTCTTCTATTTGGTTCATGTAGCTTCAGGCCAGCACACTTGAATCACACAAGAATTTCTTGCAAAATGCCTTGCTACTTTGCTCTCAACTCAAGTTTAACTTTAGCGTTTGTGCGTGCCTGTAAAGTAAGAACATACTGTAATATATAGAGTTAGTAGAATAGGAAATAACTAGAGTTTCAATGCTATACTCTTCCTTGGTGGAAGAGTCCTAGTTAACCTCAACTTTTAACTCCTTCCGTATCTTGGATAGTGTTCTCTTTCACTAAGGAGTCCTTCTCCTTATCAATTATGCAACTTTTCGATCAAAGAGATATAAGATATAACAAGTTAAACTTATCTCATTCACGTGTATCCCTTATACTTGAATCTGTCCATATCTGCATATATTGTAAATGGACTTGGTTCATGCTTGAGTTCCTTTGTCAATCTTCAAAACCAAATTCACTTAGACCAACACATATACTATCACTTTTAGTGACTTAGATGTTATCAGATTAACAGTTTTTCTTTTCGGTATTCTATGGTAATTCATGTTGAGCCGTTTTGAAGGAGGCTCAATATAAATGTGCAAAAATAAAGTTAAACTTACATTTAATTATACACTTTCCTCACTACGTTAAAATTCAGTATCATCAATTAAATAAAAGAGACAGACAGTTAAAGCACCACTACAAATTATCTCCTTAAAATTATCGGTAAAGCACTTAAGGCTCTATGTCAAAATAGCCGGAGACAGTGATTCCATAGACCATACTTGTTTGCTTCCACCTTGTAACCTGGAGAAATGCTCCTACCACCCAACTCCTTCCAATGGCTAAAGTAGGCTGCCACCCACTATATATAAAATAAACAGGAAGTAACAATTAGGTGGTTTTCATCTTCGCAATTATCATCTTACCCTGAGCTTTGAGACCTTTCTGGACTTGGATTGAGACTGAGATTTTTAATCATATATTTGTTTTGTTTTTCTTTTTCTTGAAAGAAATTTTCTAATGGCTGTTTAATTATGTTTTCTATTTTCTCATATTTTTTTTAGATATATATATATAGCCTCCCCACAACAGACTTGACTCAAAACATATGCTTTACTTCTTGAGGTGTTAATCTTATAATGTTTCTTTTATAACACGATAATATGTTCGGCCTCCGTTTCCTACTATCTCCTATCGGTACAAGTATCAAAGTATCAAATAGCGTTGTCCTTCCAAAATTTAGGCAGACAGAAAGAACATTATACAAAAAGTTTTATCCCTATATGGTCGTTGTAGAACCATCCAAACGACTTCCTCGCTAAAGCAAATCCCCTACGACACCTACTTTACGATGTAAAACATATACTCCCTCCGTTTCAATTTATATGAACCTATTTCCTTTTTAGTCCGTGCCAAAAAGAATGACCTCTTTCCTTATTTGGAACAATTTACCTTTATGCAATGATTTATAACCACACAAAATATTTGTGCCTCATTTTACACCACAAGTTTGAAAGTCTTCTCTCTTTTCTTAAACTCCGTGCCCAGTCAAATGAGTTCACATAAATTGAAACGGAGGGAGTATAATTTTAATTGCAGTTAACCACAACCAACAGAATCTGGAGAATCGAGGTTTCCGATGTGGGACTCTTGTCGTGTCCTGTTACCGTGGCGAATTGTGTTGTCAAAGGGACATTGGGGTGGAGAAGAGTTTCCTAGACAAATGTTTTTATTAGTAGGTTGGAATTATTACATTTTTAATTCCCTCCAACACTATGACCAAGAATGCTCAATGGAGTAAATTAATCAATAAGTATATGGAAAGCTATAAACCCAATGTGGTCAGAAAATTACTTTCCTACTTCCTAGATATATATTAAGTATTTCTCAATCTGTGTCTTTTTGTAAAAAGAGACAATAAAGATAGGTGCTTCTTCCAAAGTGTCTTGTGGGTGCCTCTTTTACCTTAGACCATGTATATATATAAAGAATGCTTCAGGTAATAAAGAGTGAAAGGTTAATTATCGTGCTGTAACAATGTAATTTTTCTGGCACTGCCAATGGGAACTCAAAAGTACTGATGTTTCACCTCCATAAATACAAACAGTAACAAGCAAACACAAAATAAAGAATTATCTTCAGCTGGACAAAAATCCATTAGGATACAGTAGTCCTGGAAAAGAATAAAGAGGGTTCCCCAACAATGAGAATAAAATTTACAAGTGTAGCTATATATAACATTCAGAATTTCAATTTTAACAAAAGGATATAAGTGATCCTACAATTCTCTAATCAAATCCCAAAAAGCTAAAACGACGACACCAAATCGTATGGGAGCTTATTATCTTGCATTCTAAACTAAGTATGCTTGTAAACCTCAGACTGAACCAAACACTCAGAAAACGACATTCAGCTCAGGTAATATTCAATTGGTCTGTGAAACTTATCTGCTATTGAAGTGCCAATGACACTCACTCATATCGTCCAGGCCCAGGACAGATGTGCTCCCCCATCGTTCAGTGATTGAAATCTACAATACACTGTCTCTGATGACCTGTTAACATACACAGCCGCTCGCAGATGTAGGATTTCAAAACGAAGCTGAGCAGAGCAGTAGGGCAAGGATCAGGCTGTTGGGAGGCGAACATGACGATGAGAAACACCTTCACTGAAATTGGAATTCAGATCATTTCAGTATCAATACATTCCCTTAAATACAGGGTTTGCGCGACATATGCTAGCCCCATATTCCTCATATTCAGCCTTTGTATGGCAAGCCTGATATAACGAAACAACTAAATAGGTCAGATTCGCACATCAGCAACTTATAAAGAGCAACTTGAGTTGCAGTTATAAAACCTCAAGTAAACAGAAACAAAATGATTAACTTACTGCAAAAAATTCAGGAGTTGAAGCAAGTACAGATCCTCCAAACCAAACTGCATATCTCTGAATAGGATGGCTGACCACATTCACTTCAACTGGTTGTGCCTAAGTGAAATTTTTTCAGCAGGTGAGCATTTTTAAGAACCAAAGACCAAAGATTCATTTACCAGTTAATTCAGATATAATAAAGCACAGACGCTTACTTTTACATTTCCACCTAACCGAGCATCTGATGCCAGAACGCGAGCATCCACAATCTTCTTGAGATCTCGTTGCAATCTTCTATGGAAGTCTTTGAACATCGTGGATCCTCCAGATAAAACAATATTCTGGAATTTTCCAAGGACAAAATATCACATCCACATTCAAAGGGAAAATTTCAAAGAGCATGATATCGAGATCTTTAATGATTTTTAGCTCAGCCATATAAGGGAAACTTTTGTACTGGTCACAAAATGCTGGATCACTTGATAAACAGAAATCTTATCAAGTTAATCAACGAAATAACTTTACCTTATATAAAGCTCTTCTTGTGTCTATAGGCGCAGACTGAATACATTTGTCTATCACATCAGGTAAAGGAGTTGTAAAATCACTGTTATACATCTCGGGATTGAAGAAAACCTGCAAAGACCCGAAAAGCATTAAAGCAGAAAGACGTTCACCCAACCTAGCGATAATGATTCGGAAAGCAATCACCCTACAATCCCTGTTTTCTTATTTAGCTACTACTATGTAGATTATTAGAGCTTTTAGAATTCACTCTGCCATGCAGCAAATCAGCAGTATATGAGGTGTACATCTGTAAATAAGTGGCACAACGTCTACTCATTAACCAGCTTATAACTACATGATTATTCTGCTTGAAACAAGCTGGAAGAAAACCTTGGAGTTTGAAATTATCAGAGATAGAGAGTTGGAGCACAAAGCAAACCTCGGGACCAAGAAATCGTTCATAGCCAACGTCACATGAATAAGGTGCTCCTGTCTTTGGTTTAGTACCTCTCCAATGCTTTATGTACTTCCCTGGCTCTTTGTCATGCTTATTAAACTCCTGAAATCAGTTGGGGGAACAAAATAAATCACAAGTGACCCTCGGTTGCAAGTTTCATCTTGGATATAAGATGAGGATGATCAACAGCTTAAATCTTTACAAAATCAGTTTGCTGTCACTCTCAGAAACGTAGAACAGATTCTCTTCAACTCAAGAGCAGGATGTAAGAACAGCAAGCAGAGTAGGGATTATAAGATGGAACTTCAAACTTCTAGTTTTCCTCCTATCACTTAGGCATTGTTATTAATGAATCGTACCTTGACAATGTCTGAGCAAGTGTAACAATACATTTCCTTGACTTTCCGGGCTACTTCAAAGGAATCCTCAGGTGGAACATGCTCCCCCCTTTCCTACAATGAACCCAAAAAAATTAGATTAAACATTTAAGAGCTGAGTTGCTAACAAGCACCTTTTGAAAATTCAAACTGAAACCTCAAAACACGTCTATGTGCTGGTACTCGGATAAAGTCACTTGTGCAAGCTTTAGAACGATTGGCCACGAGTGAAGGACATGTGGAAACACTAGACAAACCTGATTTTGGAATCAAAACTCTAAAGAAGTAAAAAGAGGTTCATAGCATGAATCAGCTAATGTAGCGGTACTTCTATTAGTGAAAATAAATTGTAAGTTTAGCAATTGAGGATCAGTCGGAGATTGATGATAAAAGATGTCTTTCTACAAATCTTCCAAGATAACACTTGCTACAGCAACTAACAAAGCACTCTTCCAAACATAAATGTTGCACTTGCATAAAAGAATTATGCTGTAAGACCTCAGTGTTATCTTTCGGGCAAAGAATCCTTTGATCATTACTGAGGATGAGCATACAAAGAGGAGATAGACGGCGCACAGCCCTCCTGTCTTCACATTAACGAACAAATCTTGAAACTACGTATTGCCAGTCTCAGCTTAATCCCTCCAAGTAGAGGAGCTTGCACACTATGGAAGATATTTCTAGTCATTTAGTCAATTAAAGAGATGGTCATTTCTAGCGGTGCAATTACTATATAGTTTCCACATCTTTTTTCTAATAAGTAATCTTTTGTTTTCATTCTTTGGATCCTTTTTGAACTACAATTAAATTTATTATAGCAACAATGACAAAATACCAAATAGCAGGATATAAGAATTCTATATTGTTGGTCTGACTAGATTCTTTTTCTTAATAGGTTTTATTTGTCCGACTCGATAGAAAAGAAAATTAGGGAAGTTGAATGACGAGAATAACACATTTTTTCTTGCAACCACTTCTGAGAGATGGGGTACAGACCCTCATGAGCTGTTGAATGAAGAGTGTAACATCTTTCCCAGCAATGGGGATCGACTTAATGCTACTCCCAATAACATAACCTTCAGCAACAGGTACGACATGAGTAGCACCATCTCCAATATCCACTATGACTCCAGTCATTTCACACTAAAAAAGGACAAGTAATATCTGATTAGAATATCAAGAAATATTATGGATCTCATAAAAGATCAGTCAGGAAGCAGATGTAAAATAAATATACAAAACAAGCAAGTAATAGATGTACCAACAACACAATGTCACCAAACATCTTGCAATTCTCTTCATAGCTCAAGAAAAAGGTAAAAATGAATATCTACGTCTAACTGAAGATGCGACATGAGCTTGTTAGGGCCTTTATATGATGGTTCTTCAACGATAGCCTCAAAGTTTGATGATGAACACCTAGACTACTCCTTTTCAGGTTCCTAGTATGACATTATCTTAGGATTCTTCTCCATCCCTATGTGAAAAGAGTAACTTACTACGCAAGACAAGCTTGCTAGCGTGTTATAATGTTAATTTTGATGGTGGTCCTTAACGTTTGGATAATGATTATTGCCAAATTTGTTTCCGGTTATGATATTATGGGAATTCTTTCCCATCCTAATATATTGAGCATTGTTGGCAAAAAAATACTATCACTAGTGTTTTTAAAAGCACAAAACGCAAAAAATCAACAAGGTCCACAAGAATTGAAGGCTGAAGCGGTATGCACAAAATTTTAAGAAAAATAAAAATATCAAATATATAAGAATTGACTGAACCTTACCGGACCGGTTTTTTAATTATTTTGTTTTACAAAACCGTAGGTTTCAACATAAAAATCCATAATTGTATTAGGGTAGGTTTTTAATTTTATAAAGAAAATCGAAAAAACCTATTCGAATAAATTTATATGAAAAAACATATTTTATATATCAAGTTAAAAATAACGGAACATTAGAGATTTTTTTCCATGGGCCTTGGGGTGGATTCGGATGGAAACTGCTACAAATAACACTCAGACATACTAAGCTACTATTGAAATTAAAGTAGTTTCGGCAATTTTTAGCTGGCTGCAAGCCACCAAGGTATGTTTTCTCCTTCTTTTTTCTTTCCCTTTGATTTTTGTGATTTTTGAGTCAAATCTTAGGTCTATATTTATTTTTCAAAAATTCAAACAATGCCACATGTTATTTTTTAAGATTTTATGTCTTATGATCTGCAATTCTTTTGTTAGCAACCCAATAATAAGTATAAGATAGACCAATAGGTTTTTGGTAATTTCTGTTAGAAGTGCACATCTTGTGTTGCAATATTTGCCATGAAAATCAAAACCTTTTAGAGCGTTGCATGTATACAAGCTCTTGTAGTAAAAATTATACTCAACGAATATATAATACTTTTATACTTTATGTGTTATTGTGTTATATTAAAACATGTTGTTATTAACATAGCAAATGAGACATCCTAATAGCACTACCGCCTCATTTGTTTGCACTTAATGCAGGTCTGAATCTTAATCATTTTGATCTCAGACATTAAGTGCATTTATTTTTTAAATATGAATCTTAATCATTAAGTGTGTTAATTTTTTTACTTTACAATCACTTAATGAGTCTGAATATGTCTGTATTAATTAAGATCTATAACATAGACTTGATTTCATTAAGATGCTAGCATCCACATTCATTACTAACTACCGCCACCGCATACCATTATAAACTACCACCCCCACCATACTCAACCATAGCCGCCACCGCTACCATCACCCCCCACCCCCACCACCATCATCCTCAACTACAATCAAACACTCACCCACCTAACTATCACAACCAACCATCCCATCACCATAAACAATCATAGCCGGCACCGCCCACCATTATAAACTACCGCCACCCATCATCACCTTCCTCAATCACAACCACAACCCACCATTATTAACTATCACCACCCACCAACCTCAACCATAACCGCCACTGCTACCAATCACCATTTACTACTACCCAGAACTACCACCATCAACCAAAACCACCACCAACCACTGCCTCTAGTTGGCATTCACAAGCTCCTATATTAGCCATCGCCATCACCAATTAGTACTTTATATGAATTTTATGTTTCTTAATTTTTAAATAAAGATAAATTTTATATATTCAAATGGTAAAAAAAAACAGTCTTAATCATTTAGTATTCAGATTTCAACTAAGTTGCTCCGACATGGCAGTTTAGGTGCCGCACCCGTGTCGACATGACACTAGTATGGTGTGGGTATGGGATCCATACAAGATCTGGTCAAACAATTTTGGGTACTTTGACCACGACAGACGGAAAAATTCAAGACGAGATACGATTTGATTCCCGAAATCAGAAACCAAACAAAGGTTAATTTGAAGAAAATAGCATACCTTATCTAGAAAATAAATCCTTTACTTATCTACAATTTGAGAATAAAAAAGGTATCAACACTTCACAAGCTATACGTAAGTATTCCACAATATTTCTCAAATTTAGAGATATTTTTATAATTTTGTTTTTTGAATTATTTTTAGCCGGATCTCTGCCCCTGTTTCCGTATCCCCGAATCTTAGAATTTACATCTTGAAGAATCCAACCTCTAGATCCGTACCCGTGTCGGACACTCGCACCCGTGTCTGAGCAACTTAGGATCTCAATACACATCTTAATATTCAGATGTGTATTCAGATCCAAATATCTTAATCTTAATACACATCTTGATATTCGGAAATGTATTCAGATTTAGACGTCTTAATCTTAAAAAAAATAAATCAGGCCTACGACTCCTACATGACGTTTTAAAAATAAAATACCAAACGACACTGAATTATACCAATACCGAAGAAAAACCAATATGATTTGATGGTTTCGAAAAGTCTAATATTAGTTTTACACAATAGAGAAAACAAAAATTGGTATGATATAAATTTCTTAAACTAACAAGTTGAACCGAACCACTAACACCCGTAATAAAAGATAATTAAACTCGTTCATCTACCATTACACTTTCCTATTCTATTAAATAACAACACCAAAATTGTGTTTGGACATGGATTTCACTCGCAAAAAATGTTGCACTTCTGAGAGGGAAAATAAAATTTTACATGAAAAAGTGATAAAACCCACCTTTTCAAACTTAGAAACTCATCTTGACAAATTCAGTCTAATGTATAACCAAACAAGTTTTGAAAAAAAAAATCGATATAAAGAAAAAAAATTGTATGGACAAATGGGCCCTAAAGCTATTGGTTAAAATATAAGTTTCATCTACAGTTGAGAGCATTGACACAACCCTCCCAAGTGAGTAGGACCTAGGCATGAGTCTTTCCAAATACACCAAACGCAAATCTATTCAAAAGGGAACATATCAGTGTTAGATGATACAATCCACAAACATTATTCACTCTGATATTTGTACATATACTTCACAGTTGCTGGTTGACGAGCTCTATTATACCCACTCTAATTGTACTCGCAATAAATGAGCTTAACAACATGCAAACACTCGTATTGAAAGCAAGAGATAGTCATCCTTTTTTTTATAAGCTAAAGTAAGAGATAGCTATCTATCTTGGCCCCTATACTTCATCCAACAACAGAGCTATAAATATTCAGTAAAAGTAGACATAAGTAGAATTTATAACATTATGTATCACAATTCACAACCAATCAATAATTTTTTTTTTTGATCAGGTAAACAACCAATCAATAATGTCGTATGTAAGTGTAGATCAGTTCATCAGCCAATGGACTGCTAATTGTATCATTTTCTGGATATGCGCAAATAAAAGCTGCCATACCATATTACAGTTATACCATCTCGTGCTCTAATTTATTTAACTGAACAAAGCAAATCAACAACTATAATATTTATGACCAATAAAGGAGGCAATGGTTTCATATGACCAATTATTTACCGATCTCTTGTGATATATTTATACTGATCTCCTGTCAAAAGGGCAATATAGCTAAAAGAATATCTGTAATGGACCATAAAACTGATCTCCCCTAAGAAGGAAAGAGAGTTTCCTGCATTGGTGCACTCACTCTTTTATCATGATACTCGTTAGCTAAGCAAAAATAAATCCAAAATTATAAAAACATACTAACAAACTTAAGACTATAAAGCACGCTCCCTTCCAAACAAAGCAAGGTCAATCATGAATAATTTGTAAATTTGGTGCTACTAATGGTACAAGTAACGATCCAATTTATTAGCTTCAACACAAACAGCTCATTCCTCTAATCCCCTAGAAATTAAAAGATCCAAAATTACTTGAAAAAGCTATAAGTTTACTGAACAGTGTTTTTCTTTTTGTTGGATAAGGTCCTTTTGCTAATTAAGTATTATCCGGAAATATATACTAATAAACTTATCAATAGCAGAAACTTTCAAGCACATAAGCTACCAACCTTAGATGTAGTGTAACCAGCAGCCAAAGCAAGCACCGGTTGCACAGCAATATAAAGCCCTGGTACATTGAAAGTCTCAAACATGATCTCACCAGTATATTCTCGACTTTCAGGAGCAGTCATGGGGCTCTCAGTTAATAGAAAATAGTGATCCTCCGGATCACAACGAAGGTAATCAAATATACACTGTTGCCAGAAACGCTCCATCACATCCCAGTTATTAACCTGACCTTTTTTAATAGGATAGGTAAGATTATAAGTGTTACTACTAGATTTAGATCTAACCAATGCCTCTTCCCCAATAAAGAAATCCAGATCCGCCATAACACCTGCACTGTGCTGGGATAGCCAATTGCTACTCTTAGTAGTGGCTCGAGTCTGGTTCACAAATGACTCATTAACCGCAACCACTGTTGGTACAATGAAACTTGGCTCCACATTTCCAGCAAAACCCAATTTCGTGTACCTGAAAACATGTAGTGGTGACCATACGTAAAAACAAACCAAAAATTTCCAGCAAAACCCAATTTAATATAGCTGAAACATCAGGGGCAAATGTAAAGCGTAACTACTGAGTTCATTTGAACCCAGCAGCTGTGGATTTGACCCTATATATGAGTTAAAAGATTCACCAAATAAGTATAAATAATTATTTTGGACCCTGTAAATCAAATGAGCAGTCATAGAATCCCGAAATTGAACCTATAAAGTTCAAATCCTGGATCGTTTGTCAAACATAAGAGGAATAACAAATTTACAACCCCAATATCGTTTAATCAAATACTTGGTGGGCAGTAATTTAGAGAGCCTACCCGGTTCCATTGTCGATGACTACAGCAGGGCGAGAGGTAGCAGGGTCCATGAAGAAGAGAAACTGAAAGAGAAAAAGCTGAATGGACAGTGACAGTGGATCTGCGGTTGAGATCCAATGAGAGGTTTAAGGGGGGAGATCATGGTCGTTGAAACAGAGAAGGGGGTTGATGAAAAGAGGACGTCAAATGGAATACTAAAAGAAGGGAATAGCAACAGCAGAAGATTCTGGCAAGGATAATGGAGGTGGGTGAAAGATACAATCCATCCATTTTCTCAATGACAAATAAGGGGACAAGAATTGAAGTAGAAGTAAAGAAGGAGCTTAGGAGGAACATTCATCAAACAGTTGATCAGCATTATAGTCTCCTCGATTGTACTACTCCCAGTAGCTTTTTCACTGTGTTTTTCTTTAAGATTTGGATTCTTTTATTAGCAATCAAACAATTCAGCGACTCATTCAGACCCCAACGTAACGTTGGATCCTAAATGTGTCTTTTGGTCGGTTGTGGTATTGGGAGCCACCTCCCCAAATAGGCTCCACATGGCCTGTCGCATCCCAAAATCCCTCGTTATATATCGTGATGGTACAAGCCGATTACTTACAACAGCTAAATCGGTTAAATATAATATTTTTAAAGTAAAGTTTAATATAAATATTGAATAAAAGTAATACAAGCCTACACAACAAAAAACACAACAATCATTCCAAGACTAGGTAATACATAGTCACAAACTCTAGATAAATACATAGAAATATCTCAAAACAAAGTGCAATACTGTTCGGATAACGAGTTAACAGTAAAATCAAAAGGAAAATGACTCAAGGGACTGCGACGACCCAACATCTCTACCTTGAATCCTCGCGATCAAGAAGTTAACTCATTCTGAGTTTGTTATCTCCAATTCCTGGATCTACACAAAAATATGTATTGTAAGTATACCACGATCGATACTCTGTAAGTATCAAGATTAACCTTGGTGGTAGTGACAAGATACAAGTCAAAACACCTACTAGACATAATAACATGTGTAGTATATCAATATGAAGCTAATAATGGAGGCAAGGATCAGTAAATGGAAACACGAAATAACATATGATAAAATAGTAATGTAATTAGAACACCGTTAAAATACCAGTCAGACCAAACAAGAAAATAAATGACAACCAAATAATTAAACCGTTCTAACATAAGTTTCACCACAAAATTACTTAGAGATACCTCATCTCACAATCATAAGTCATGAGTCCCAAATGACAAATCATATGCTCGTGGCACCTCGTGCCCACGTTATTAATCATAACTACACGGACATCTCACGTGCCAATATCTCAATCCTCTCGGCATGATCACATGCTCAATATCACAATCTTTTCCGGTACAGTCACATGTTCAATATCACAATGGAAGCAGATATTAGAAGAATACCTGCGCATAATCAATAAATGTCGAGTTTCATACTCCTGAACTAGTATAAGTGGCATGCTACGGTGTATGCATGCGCAAGTGTACTATTACAATCCTATTCAACAAGTAATATCAAAGATATCGGGTAGCTTATTGAAAACCACACAACAAGTCATGTAAGGTTCACGACACACAAAAGGAAAATCACACCATCATACGAATATCATCAACATTATGCCCCCTAGGCCGACACATATTATCCTTGACACTGCTACCATTATCCCTCCATCTTGATAATATCATAATAGCCACTCGTATCGCTCCACCCAATCATTTAATATAATAGTCATCTGTATCACTCCGCCTAGACATTAACACAGTGGCTACCCGTTCACTTCGCCTAGATAATATATCAATAGCCACCCATATGTCACGACCCCAGTTCACCCTCCGTGAATATGTCGTGATGGCACCTAGTCCCTATAACTAGGTAATTCTAACAATGCGGAAATAACAACCTAACTTGCGGAAATATTTAATTAAAACTGAATATTTTAAAATAATAGCTGCAAATAAGGCCGGTCGGCCTATACAACTCAAAAGAAATGCGGAAGTCTACAACACAATCCCAAAACCCGAAAACTCACGAGAACCCCAAGCCAATAGAAATACCGTAAATGCTCTAATCTCCAGAATGTCTACATCAAAATATGATAGAATCTAAACACTACAGATAGAATAAGGAAGGAGACTCTTCGGTTTGCGGACGCTGCAGATATACCTCGAAATCTCCGTAGCTCTCCCCGCCTCAATGATAGTACGCCTGGGTGGAGGAACCTGGATCTGCACATGAAAATAAATATGCGCAGAAGGGGCATGAGTACACCACAGTTGTACTCAGTAAGTGCCAAGCCTAACCTCGGTTGAGTAGTGACGAGGAAGGTCAGGGCCCTACTGAGGTAAAATATAATAATAAATTATCAGTATGAAAGAAATGGCAGTAATAATAAGCACAACAGTGAGATAAGACAGGTCAACAAGGCAATAACAACTACACAAAAAACAAAGTAAACACGGAATGTGTACAGCTCAATACCAGTGATAACAATGAGGATCTCCCAGGATACCGTCATGTAGTCCTTTTTCTCATATGTTCAGTAGATCTCCCGGGATACCGTCTCGTAGTCCATCACATATGTAAATCCGAAGGATCTTCCGGGATATCATCCCGTAGTCCAACCATCAATATGCAAGGGGATCTATCGGGAATCTTACCCGCAATTCCAAAGTAAAAGTGTAGGGGGATCTATCGAGAATATAACCCGCAGTCCCAAAGTAAAAGTGCAGGGGGATCTACCGGGAATCAAACCCGTAGTCCCAAAGTAAACAAACATGGGGGAGCTACCGGAATCTCACATCCGTAGTCCCAATATAAATGCACAATCACAACCAGAAGATACATGGAATGAAGTACAAAAGACAAGCAACATGTAGTACTGGCCTAGCATGTTTCACGTAGTGCAGTCAAGGAAACTTAAGCAATTAGGCAAGTTAAATCAACTAAACATGCTTTCCTAATCTAGCACAAGTTATAATTGCAAGTAGAATAAAGCAAATATGAAAGAAACTCAATCTCAATATCTTAAGTAAAAATCGGATTTTCAACAATTGGCTCGAGTACGCGCTCGTCACCTCGCGTACAAGGCACTCAAAATACCAAATAACAAATCATAAGGGGAAAGGTCCCCCACATAAGGTTAGACAAGCCACTTACCTCGAACCGGCTCAAAAATCAACCACAAAACAACGCCTTTTCCATGAGTATCCGACTCCAAATGGCCCAAATCTACTCAATTCAATTACATATCGTAAACAACATCGCAAACAACTGGTTTCACTATTTAATTCAAAGCTACGACGTGAAATTAGGTAAAATAACCAAAATGTCCTTCAGGCCAACGTCTCGAAATAGAATAATTTTACATTTTCGAAACCCTCGTACTCTCACGAGTCTAACCATATAAAAATCTCCCAAATCGGATACCAAAAACTCGCTCAAAACTCAGAATTTCGGCCTAAGAAGTTTTACCCAACTTTTCCAATTTTGATCCACAATTCGAAATTTAATGATGGATTTAACTACATAATGATGAAATATAACTAGAAGCGATTAAAGAAACGTTACCCAATAATCTCCTCTTCAAAACCCTCTCAAAATCGCCCTTGCCCGAGCTCAATTTAATTTTTCTAACTTTTGAAAACTAACCCTCGAAATTCCTATATTTGAACAGGGATTTCCGCTTCTGCGGGCAAGGGACCGCATCTGCGGTCCAGCTTTAGCGGAACATAAGCCGCTCCTGCGGTTTTCACTTAAATGGCTAGGGACCGCATCTGCGATAAAGGAGTCGTAGGTGCGAAAGCGCATCTACGAGAGACATTCCGCTTCTGCGGAAACTAGAGGACCACTGGGCTCCGCTTCTGCGGCTCCGCTTATGCGGGAAAAGAACCGCTTATGCGATTTCTAAGGGAAAGGGGCAAAGCCGCTTCTGTGGACATTTAGCCGCTTCTGCGGCGCCGCATCTGCGGTTCCCAAGCCGCAGATGCGAAAATACCAGAAGCAGCAAAGACTGATATTTCCAAACTTCCAAAATCCTTCCGTCAACCATCTGAAATCATCCCGAGGCCCCCGGGACCTCAACCAAAAGCATCAATAACACCTAATACCTCATTCAAACTTGTACAAATCCTTAAACCACCTAAAACAACACCGGAAACTCGAATTAAACAAGGATTTGAGCCTAAGAACTTCGAATTTTATCAAAATATACTTTCGATAAAAAACCTAACCAAAACACGTCCGAATGACCTGAAATTTTGCACACATATCCCAAATGACATAACGGAGCTACTGCAACTTCCGGAATTCCAATCCGACACTCGGATCAAAAACTCACTATCGGACCGGAAACTTCAAAAATTCAAACTTCGGCATTTCAAGCCTAAATGAGCTACGGACTTTCAAAATACATTCCGAACACGCTCCCAACCCCAAAATCACCTAACGGAGCTAACATAACCATCAAATTTCCATTCCAAGTTCGTCTTCACATTGTTCCAATTACGGACCATTTTTCAACACTTAAGCTCTCATTTAGGGACTAAGTGTCCCAAAACTCACTGAAACCCAACACCGAATGTCCCGGCAAACCAAAATAACATAAATAAACTTAGGGGAAGCAGTTAATAGGGGATCAGGGCGTTAATTCTTAAGACGACCGGGCGGGTCGTCACACCATAGTACTCTGCCCTGACAATATATCATTAGCCATCTGTATCACTCCGCACAATCAATAACAATGAGATATACAACAAATCCACACGTGCTAACATCACAACAACACGACATATTAACTCATACCGCAAGTGCCCATATATCACAACCCTTTCAAAACAACAATATCAATATCACCACAACACATAGTCCACAGCTCAACCACAATTTGTACAAGAATCTTAGTAGCAACAAGATGAAATGGGGAAAAATAACTCAACAATGAGCAATACTCCATTATACTACAACTTTAACAAAAACAGGTTAATGGCTTTCAATAACGTCAACTTCAATTAATTACTTCAAAATAAACTCAATAATGAAGGTATTTTCATGAAATGACAACTTCGAATTCTAGTGTATGACATAAGCCAACAATGAAGAGATGGAATGAACTAGCAACTACGTCAAAATGCATGAAAATAACTTGACAACGAAGGGATATCATGTAGTAGCACTTCAATAAGAATATCCAACAATAGAAAAGGTAACGTGAAAATAGAAAGGTAACAACTTCAAATAAAGCATATAAGAGTAAACTTGACAAATAAAAGATAAAACATGTGCTAACAACTTCAAATAATGCATGTAAGAACAAACATGATAGTGGAATATGGAACATGATATGACAGACTCAATTAAAGCATATAAGTATACACTTTACAAAGTAAAGTAGAACATGTAATGACCATTTCGATTAAATGCATATAAGAAGCCTAAGAGTCTAATCCGGTCAATTTTCACATATATGGTTGTGTACACACTCGTCACCTCATGTACATATCTTCCATATAATCTAAATAGTACAATTAAAACAAATCCTATAAGGTAGTTTCCCTACACAAAGTTATGCAATATACTTACCTCAAAGAAGCTAAATCAATACTCTAAAAATACCTTCCCGTGTGAAACAACCTCTGGATGACTCGAATCTAGCCAAAATTACTTAATATCATGAATAAAAGCCATAGAAAATAATTTCAGATAATAAAATTTTGATCTTTCATGAAACCTTGAGCTCACACCTCATAAACCAACAAAACTCACAAAAATCAGAACACCCACTTCTATACGAGTCCAACCATACCAAAATAATTCCGACCTCAAATCGACTTTCAAATCATCATTTTATGTTTTAAAAAGATTTTACTAAAGTCCTCAATATCTCCAATTCAAATCACTAATTAAATAATAAAAACAATGATGAAATCATGAAATATAACCAAATACGAGTCAAGAATACTTACCCCAATCCAAAACGTGAAAATCCCCTTTAAAATTGCCCAAATCTAAGATCTCTAAATCAAAAAGTGATAAAATAACATATCCCTAGAAATAGAGTACTTTTATATTCTGCCCAGGTATTCCTCTCCGCGATCGCTGAAAATGCATCACATTCGCAAAGCACAAAACATAAGTTTCCAAACTCACTTCTATGCGAACACGATCTGCAACTCACAATCGCGAACCATCAGCTCAACTGACCTATGCGAACACGACCCTATTCATGCGAATGTGATGGCCAATCCACTGCGCCCCTCCAGCTCTATCTCTACGCGATCATGACATAAGGGATGCGAATATAATGACCATCTTCCCACAGGCTACAAAAATATGATGACAAACTAGCAAACATGATGAGTAAATGTTCAGCCACACCATATACACTTCGCGATCGCATTCTTCCTCACGCAAACGCGATGAACTACAGAATACAAGAAACTAGAAACTCCAAAACATGAAGAAATGGCCTGTAGCTCATCCAAAAAACACCCGAGGTCCCCGAGACCCCGTCCAAACACACCAAGCAATCCCAAATCACAATACAAACTCGCTTGAAGCCTCAAATCACATCAAACAACACCAAAACGATGAATCACACATCGATTCAAGCTTAATGAACTTCCAATTTCTAAAACTAATGCCAAAACATATCAAACCAATTTCAAATGAACTCAAATTTTGCATGTAAGTCCGAAATGACATAATGGAACTATAATAACTCCCCAAATCACGATCAAAACCGATATCAACAGAGTCAACTCTCGGTCAAACCTCTCAACCTACCAATTTTTGCCAAAATGCATCAAATCAATCTACAGACCTCCAAATCCAAATTCGTACATACGCCTAAGTCCAAAATACCATACGAAGCTATTGGAATCATCAAAACACCATTCCAGAGTCATCTATACAAATATCAAACTTCGATCGACTCTTACCACTTAAGCTTATAAAATAAGGATCTTTCTTACAAATCAATCCCAAATCACCCGAAAATTGAAACCGACCGTACACACAAGTCATAATACATAGTGTGAAGCTTCTCAATACCTTTATCCATCGAACGGAACGCTAAATATTAAAACGACCGATTGGGTCGTTACATACCCTCTCAAACAAACGTTCTTCTCCGAACGTGCCAAGAATCATTCTGAAGTCATCAAATCATTAAATGAGTTGACCATAAATGTACTCACGGTGATCCCACGTCACCCCAATCCACCTAGGCCCGGCAACACCATCTTTACTGAAGATTATTCCTTCCATCCATACCGATAGGCCTTAGAACCAAATTTTCAACATCCGATCATCCTCCAAAGACCCGATTCTCACATAAACACTTGGTATCAACCTCAACTAGCTACAATAACTCAACATACACCCATAAGTTATAATCACATGACATAATACATCACCCATATTCCTATAGTAACAACCCTGACAACAATAGCTGCTCATAATCCATTCCAATACCGGTAAATATCCTCATATCAACTAAAACTACGTACCAAACCTTCCCAACACTTCTAATGACATAAGAAAACATGAAGATCTCATAACCACTCACCCAATCAACAAGTCACCCCCAATGCCGCATGGGCTCATACCTCACAATTTTAACTTACCAAGCACGACTCAAATATAACTTAATATGGAAAGAGAAACACATGAGAGAACTACCGAACGAGTCTAATAGGCACAATTCCTATCAGTATCATGGTATGAATCCATTCCACAAGGGAAAAACAAAACATATGTACTAATCACAAAGATCTCATCCTAATATAACTCCATCGCAACACGTAGCCCATTCCAAATATATCAATCAATATGAAGACATGAGGATCCCATCCTCAGCTCTAAATCACAAGTAGAATCGACATCATACCAACCGAAAACCCTTCACTAACTTAACTCCGCAAAATAAAATCACAACACATAATGGACTTCCCATACCGGTAGAGCACCCAAATCAAAAGTTGTGCCAAACCATCCAGAAATCACATCAAAACATACCGTATTAAGTAACAAAAAGTTCATCCTAGTCGCATAACTCTCAATAGTGAACAAACCAAAATGATAGACACGGGCTACTACTATTGAATCTTTCAAAAGGGGTAAACACATATGCAGTGTACAAGAATCACGAAATAAATCCATATAACACAAGATAGGAGGACTCATACTGATAAAAGAGGACCAGATCAAAATAAGACTGATGCTCCTCCATTAAAAACTGAAACCATACATGTTGTGGCACCACTGGTGTAACGTCCTCAGCCCTACCAGGGAAAGAATATCAATGGGTCAGGCCTCCCTCTCTACGATGCCCTCTATTAGCATGTCCTCCTACTCTAGTTGGTTATGTCGGTGGAGTAGCAACTGGAGTGGAGCCCATAGCCTGAGTGCCCTTATGAAATCCATATCTCTCGAGTCTAGGACAATCCCTCATGATATGCCTAGTATTGCCACACTCATAACAACCCCTCTACGGCTGTGGCTGCTAGTATTGAGTCTTTGCTGGATGACTAGAATAACCGATGTAGGAACCCCGTGCAAGCGCCGCACTAAAAAATGACTGCCCCATATGAGTACCTTGAGGTCCCTAACTAGCTGAAGCACCATTAGTAGTATAAAGTGCAAACTAGACTAGCCGACTGACTGAGCCTCCGCCAAGATGGGTCGGAGCTGAAGAGTAGAATCCATTGAATCCTCCAAAACCTCGAGACCTCTTGGATACCTTATCCTCTCTCTCCTCACCTCAAATACGCTCTAACCTCATGGAAATCTCCACAACCTGCTAAAATGAAGTATTAGTCTCTAACTCCCGAACCATTCTAAATCTAAGACCAAACTGAGCCCATCGATAAATCTGCGGACCTGCTCTCTGATGGTAGAAACCAAAATAGGTCCATGACGGGATAACTCACTGAACCTGATGGCATACTCTGACACCGTCATAGTGCCCTGACGCAGTTGCTCGAACTTTGTGCAGTATGTATCCCGAAGAGTCTGGGGAACAAACTCCCTCGAAAATATATCTAAAAAATAAGCCCAAGTGGTAGGTTTTATCCCCTCCTCATAAGCATACCACCACCTATACGATGCCCCTGATAGTTGAAATATAGTAAAGGCTACTCCAGTTACCTCCACAATTCCCATGGTGCGAATAATACGATGAAAATTGTCAAAAAAATCCTGCGCAGCCTGAGTCATTGTGCCACTGTAAGCAGGAGGGTGGTATTTCTTGACATCTCAAGTTTCAACTGCTCCTCCTAAGATGCCCATGGCCTGACCTAAGACTCAACCGCGATTATGGGTTGTACTGGCATCACACCCGGAGTATGAACAACATGAGCCTGTTGCTAACGAGTAGGGGTGGCGGGAGTCTGAGCTCCTCCCCTAATCTGTGAAGTAGCTGGTGCAACTGGGATCAATCCCGCCTGAGACAATGTACCGAACATGCTCAGGAACTACAATAAAGTCTAGAAGTCCAGGAGTAGCAACAGGCACCTTCGGTGCCTGTCCCCCAATTGGAGCTACTAGTGGCTCCTAGTTGCTGATCTAGTAGGTGCTCTAGCTGCGGCACATGCCCCTTATTTGCCTCTACCTCGACTCTGACCTCTCATGGCTCTAGCAGGGGGCAGGTATCTACTCAGCTCATCTAGTAGTACGTGTCCTCACCATCTATGAGAGAATAGAAATACAAAGGCTCAAACTCCAAAATTAATAAACTCGCATGATAGGAATGAAAGAAGTGAAAATTTTCTAATAGTTCTGTAGCCTCTCGAATATAAGTACAAACATCTCCGTACAACTCAACAAGATTCTACTAAATGTGCTCGTGACTTGTAGAACTTATGAACCTAGAGCTCTAATACCAATATGTCACGACCCAAAATCTTGCCTTAGGCGTCGTGATGATACCTAGTCTCTAAGACTAAGTAAGCAGATTACTTACAACAGTTAAACCAATTAAACATGATATCTCATCTCCTAATCATAAGTTCCAAATCCCAAATCCCAAATGACAAATCATATGGTCATGGCACCTTGTGCCCTTATTATTAATCACAACCACATGGAAATCTCACGTTCCAATATCTTAATCTGCCCTGCATGATCACAAGCTCAATATAACAATCCGCCCGGCGTGCTCACAAGCTCAATATCATAATAAAAGCAGATATTACAAGAATACATGTGCATGATCAATAAATGTCAAGTTTCATACTCCTCAATTGGTATAAGTGGCATGTTATGGTGTATGTATGTGCAAGTGTACTATTACAATCCAAGTTAATAAGTAACATCAAAGACATCAGGTAGCTAATTAGAAATAACACAATAAGTCACATAAGGTGAAGGACACACAAAAGGAAAATCACACCATTATACAAATATCATCAACATTATGCCCCCAGGCCAACACATATGTTCCCTGACATAGCCAAATGTATGTCTCCGTATTGACATTATCATAATAGCCATTTGTATCACTCCGCCCTGACAATATATCATTAGCCACACGTATCACTTCACACAATCAATAACAGTGAGATGCCACCCTTATGCTCTACATAACAACAATCAATACACACAACAAATCCACAAGTGTTAATGTCACAATCCACATTTTCCATCAGAGGATGTCGTGATGATACCTAATCTCTAAGACTAGGTAATCATAACATTCAAAAATACTTAACGAAATTAAAAGTTAAGATAATAAGATAATTCGATAAACTCACAATAAACCCAAAATGAAACATCTATAACAAACTCCCAAAATCGATGGAACTAAGTCACAAGAAGAAAAATGTCTACTACAACAGTGTCTAATAAAGGAAACAACAATAATGAGGAAATAATGGAGGGTGACTTAGAGGCCTGCGGATGCCGAGCAGGTTTACCTTGAAGTCTCCGAAAAGCATCTAACAAGTCAATCACTAACGTCTAGCACGACAGACGTACTGGATCTGCACAAAAAATGTGTAGAAGAGTAGTATGAATACACCACAATGGTACCTAGTAAATATCAAGCCTAATCTCGATAAAGTAGTGACGAGATCAGGTCAAGACACCTACTAGGATAAGAAATATTGAATAGTATAGTATAGTCTAATAATGAAAATGAGGAAATAGTGGCAATAAAGCAATACAACAAGGTAAGCTACAAATGAATTTAATGCAATAAAGGCAACAAGGAAGGAGCACATAATAATAATATCAAAAAAATAATGCGGACAAATACAAGTGAGGTAAATGAGAGATAACAACAAAAATCACAACCGAGGTACCACCCCATAACCTCATTTCACAATCAAAATCACAATCTTTTCTTAAACCGCCACGTGAGTCTTACATTTAGATAATTTTGAAAATATTTTTTCCGAAATAGCTACACCACACTTTAGCCCACCTTATGTCGTTGTGGCTTCAAGTAATTCTTTTACTAGCAACATGCACATAAATCCCACCTTATGTCGTTGCATGTACATTAACCCTATCACGCCGGAACCTGGGCCTAGACGTAACACATCACTCTGTGCCTGACTACATTTGACCGAACGAACCAACTGGCTGGCTAAATCAACATGTGATATCATAACATGCTGAATGCGGAAGATAAACTAACATATGCTGATATACTAAAAGTCTAGATCACACTGAGTTACATAATACTGGAATACTGGATCACACTGAGTTACATAATACTGAAATACTGAATGGGACTAGATTGAGACATGTAGTCTTGAACTGATTATGAAAACTGAAACTTCAACTGCTTATGGCATACTGAGTAATCTGTACTAAGACTCGGGGGCATCAAACCCAAGTCTATATTGAATACACACCGAGTTCACAACATTCAAAATGAAAGTGGTGAACGAATTATGAAGCTAGAGAATAGAAGTTCTACAACTATTCCAGGAACTAGGCTTAACTATATTTCTGAGCTAATTGGTAACGTCATAAAAGAACGTAGTGAAAGGAGAATCATTAAAATTCCCAAACATAGAGAGTTAGCCTCACATATCTTAACTTCCTGCTCTTGAGCGTGATACAACATTCGCCACCCCTTTCAACTTTAATCTATATCAATACAAGTCAAAGGGATTCCATATTAGCAATAATTCTCATATTTTAGTCACTTAAATATTTTCTCAAACACTTGGTGACATAAAGCTTCATAGTCCTTATTAATAGTGTTTCTACGTCCAACAAGCCATTCTCTTGATCCTAGATAAATACTAAAATCTCAAATGGTTATAATCAACATTATTCTTTATCATCCATAAGGTAATCAACACCCATAACCAATAATAACCAATCAACAACCCAAACCTATCACCGTTCATGCTTTTCTATCAAACCCATCAACTCATATCTCATGAACTAGAGTCTATAATCATTAATTCAATGATCGAATCAATTAGAGGGTGAAGATATTAACTTTTTGACGTTCAATCTCCTTGAATTCGAGTTCTAGGGTTTCTTATCTCAACAATGATGTCCCAATCGAATATCTAATGATATGGAGTGTTTATCCATGTTAATAAGATGTTGAGAAACTGAAATTAACTTAGAATCACCGTTATAGCTTACCTTGGATGGTGGAAGGACCCTTAAGGAGTTAGGTTTTTGAGAGTTCCCCTTTCTAGACCAAGTTTTTATGTTTTGGGGCTATGGGGGACGTAATATGGCTTTAAAACGACCCCCCCACGAGCGCGCCCGCGCTCCTGGAGACCTGACCACGCTACTGATCGCGCAAAATGGCAGTAACACTGCCTCAAAATTAGCGCAGTTGCACTACCGGGCGCGCATATCGCATACTTTTTTGTGAAATGCGCATAACTCTTTTCACAGAGATCCTTTTGGTCTACATAATATATCGTTAGAAAGATATTTCAAAGGCCTACAACTTTTATGCTTTAAGTATTCCCGAATTCCTTACATATTTTCACTAAAACCTGCTGGAATATGGACCTTCTGCAAACTTAGTCGATTTTGTTGAATCTTATGCACCTCACTTTCCATCTTGATTTTGAAAAAACTATTTTCACCCATAATCATCCCGATAGGACTTCATATGTCCAAAATATAACCTTAATACTCCTTTAGACCATTCATACCTAATCCGAATGTGCGGGGTGTTATAAACCCCTATCCTTATATGTCACGACCCCAATCCTGGTCGTGATGATGGCCAACACAACGGCTAGGCAAGCCCGGCCATTTACACTCTCAACCCGAGCATGAAGCTCAAAATCCAGTTATTTAATTATCATTAACAATAATGAAGCTTAAAGATTAAGCTGAATATCATGAAATACTGAATATACTCCCAAAGACCTGGGGGTCATGAGTCTAGAGCCTCTAACAATACAGTGTAATAAGACTCCAATAATACATAGTCTCAAAACTGCGGAAAGATAACAAAAGAGATAGGGGAGGAGTCGGGTCCTGCGGACGTCAGGCAGCTACCTCGACAACTCCGGATAAACTCTGAAATCAGCAAAAGCTCAGCTAAACTCCCGGGATACCTGGATCTGCACACATGGTGCAGGGAGTAAAGTGAGTACTTCCAACTCAGTGGTAATAGACATATATAATTGCTGAAAGTAAGAAAACCCGAAATACAACAATGCAAAGCTATAACCAATAATCCTACACATTTAACAGTGTAATAACAACAATTAATGAAAGATACCACAGGCAGATATAGATGTATGAATGCAATGCAATGCACATGACCGCTACGGCGCGTAGCCCGATCCATGGGTACCCGCGCTCACTGTGGGTGTGTACAGACTCTGGAGGGGCTCCTACAGCTCAAGCGCAATATCATAGTAACATACACTGCGGCGTGCAACCCGATCCACTATCAGTCCAGCTACATGCATGCAAGCCACACAAGCACAGTCAAACTTACCATTCTTAGTTCCGATTATCAGTATTTATAATTAGGTGTTCAAAACCTTAGAATTTTACTAGCCATTTCGAGACAATGTTTAGCTCAGGACTGATATCATGAAAACATGCTATATATCATGGAAACAGTGATAATAATCCCTACGGGATCCAAATAACCGGAACGCAGCCCAAATATATCCATAATTATCCAAGTAGGAGGTTTACTAGCTAATTTATAGCCAACAACACAGTACAACATCACTCGGGCGGACTAAGCCATAGTCCCCAATCACAATCGACCCCGCACTCA
>MU681660.1:43192-55380 GCA_026770625.1 Nicotiana glauca | reverse complement strand
AAAATGCATTAATATTAAAATGTAAAAACTAAAAATCTTAATGTATATGCATATTTTTGTATTTTTTAATATGATTTATTATGTGACCAACTAATAAAAAGAATGCTACAAAATTCTTAAAATTGTAAAAATCATTTTATTTGACATTTTTGGAATAATTTGCTTAGGGTAAAAATCACGTGCTCACACTCGATATTTGAAGAATCGAGGCCAGACCTCGAAGCTCTTCGTCCAAACCTGTGCCAGCTCGAGTTTTCACGACCATCGCCGGCCTTGCTTCGGTGTATCCTGGGCCTATGAGCCTATCTCTGACCTTTCCGACCAAGATCGGACCTTTTCAAAGCCTTTCTCATTCTAGGTATCTCTGGAACCCTAACTATTCAAGGTTTTCTCTGATTTTTCTTAGATCTGTTATGTATCTATGCTCTATTTGGTTTTCTAAACGATTTCCCAAATTTTTCTTTCAAAAATTACTTTTAAAATCACTTCTCTTCGATTTAGGGTTTTCTGAAATGCTTAAAATGTTTCTACGATGTTCCGTTTCCTTTTGTTTGTGTGTATTTGTCTCTGTTGTGCTCTTATATTTTCTTTTCTACCATGCATGTTCTTCTACTATGTTCTTATGATTTTCCTTTTATCACGCATGTTCTACTACTGTGTTTTCTATATTCCGTTCTTTCTTCTACTGTGTTTCTATGCTATGTTTTCACATGCTTTTCCACTATGTTCTGCTATTTTCCTTCCGCTATGACCTGATATGCTTCGCATACTGTATCCTTCTACCATGTTCTTAAGTGTTTACTGTTTCATTTTAACTTTATTTTGTTTTAAGAGACGTTTAAGCATGTTTTTCTCTACTGTTTCTTCTAGTCTCATTGTGTTTCGAATTAATTTCTTCACTCTGTTTGCTTTGAACTTTCAACTATATTTGCTTGCTTTCTCAAAAGTTTCTGAAAGAAATCTCTAAGCCTATTTGAATACCTACTTCCTCATCTCTGTACTTGACTCGAGCTGGAAACCCTAGAATTTGGGGGTCCTGCCAAGGTTTGATCATGTGATTGAACTAGGGTTCTGTTTGAGAACCCTTGACTAATTTTTGAGTCTATGAACTAAGTTTGAACTTGTTTGTTTACATACGATTCTGAACTTTTTTAATTTCCCCTATGCTAGACTCTTCTACTGATTGGCATCCTAGTTCTTCGTGTTTAAACGTGTCTGTATGCTTTTATATGTGTGATGAATCTTTCTCCAAAAAGGTTTTCCAACTTATGATTGATTTAGAATCCTTTTTTTGAGGTCTGATTGGTTGATACTGATTTTCCTTAAGTAAAACCTTTCTTCACTTTCTCTGACTAGATTCATTCATACCAAATTCAAACCTTGTGATTTATTGGCTGTCAAATTATTTCCTTTCCTTAAATTGTGCAACCGTGTACTGTTAAGACCTTGTCCTTAAATAAACCTCTATGTATTTACCCCTCTTGTACTGCTTTGAAAAGGTGTTTGATTAACCTATTTCCTTAATTATTTTTACCCGTTTGAAATCAGAATCCCTTAATTAAAGGGAAACCTTGTGTTATTGATTTTTAAACTATTTTCTTACCTATTTCTGCTTTCTTTCCACACTATAAATAAATGACCTTCTTTAACACAACACACGACCAACACACATTACACACTTCAGGCACTTATAATCTCACAGTTCTCTTCTAAACTCATAGCATTCTGACTAATTGTTTGCACTTTGGCTTTACAAGACTGCTGTTTTCTTTTGCTTGTTTCCTTGAGACTAGTATGTTATAGTTTCGGTTTAAGCATCATCCCAATATGTTTACTTATAGCTTTTACATCCATGTCTATTTACTGTGTATATGGAGTTAGCATGTTAATTTCCTTTCATCTGTTTCTGTTGTGAATCCATGCACCCCTGTTTCCCTCTATGTGCTTTGATTTGTATTTCAGAACATGGAAATATTCTAGTTATTGTTCATATTTTGGACTTGATCCCTTAGGGGATCCTAACTCCCAAAACAATGTGTTCTAACAGGCTGGTGGGGTGTGCCAGCATTTTCTATTGTTGGGTATGACCACTAGCATGTCTTTGCCACTTCCCTTTTTCCCCTTTTCAGAATTCCTTCTATGCACTTACACTCATTCTTAGTTTCTAAGTTCTGCCTCTCTCCTGTAAGCCTTGCCTTGGGACCTTGAGCTCCCTCTGAACTTGGAAACTTCAGGGCTGGCCCTTCCACACTGCACTATAACTCAATCCTACAATGTATTTGGGTGTGAGCACTCGCCGGTGTCTATGAGGCTCTTAGGGAACTCTGACACACCCCAAATGAGAAAGGCTTTGGATCTTGATATTTGGAGTTGGTTTACTTCATGCTTCAGGCGGGAAACCTGAATCAGGCTCTCCTTGGTTGTAATTTTATTTTTCTTCTGATGTAGTTTCTTTATTTTATTTTTGGACTGTAATAATTTTGTAATAAACCTCTGGGGTGATTAGTGAAAAGGAAAAGGTGACCATGCATGCAAAATGGTAGATATCATGCTCATAGGGAATTACTATACTTCTATACTCATATATCCTGCTTACAACTTTGCATGTCTGCATCCACATAGATATCATGTTCATAGGATTTTCTGCATTCCTGCATCCATCCATGTCTATAAGGAATTCTGCATTATCACATACAGATACCATGTCTATAAGAAATTTAGATCCTGCAATCGCATTGGTCACTTGGCAAACCTGTTTATAGGATTTAAAACTAAACATCATTCAGATATCATGCTCATAGAATTTCTATACTCTTACTACGCCTGTAAAAAATGTCTAAAATCAGTAACGCCTAGAGAGCATGCCTATAGGAGCTATCAACCAAAATTGAATCGTTCGTTCGCTTATAAGTCTAAAAGCAGTAGTAGCAATAACGTCTGTAGAATTTATGTTCATGTAATTGAGAACTTCTTTTCCTAAATCAACATACTTCTTTTCTGAAACTGATAGATATCATGCCTATAGGTTTTCGGTAAACACTTAGGCCAGCCATAATGTAACTTATAAAATTGAATCAGATTTTATTAACTACAACCAGCAGGCAGGCCTTATTCGGGCTTCTTATCTGAAATATGTAATAGATCAGTCTGCCATAACTCTTAATTTTAATCAGACCCTAATCAGTACGCGTAAGACATGCTAAAACTATATGCTTCTCTTTGTTTTAAGGAGGTTTGTTTAAGCCTTTCTATTTATTATGTGCTTCTCCCCCATATTTGTTACATATGTGTTTTGATTGTCGCCTTAGAATTTTGTCCTTTGAAACTATAAAACCTCACACCCCTTCCCTTTAGGATTAGTAGTCCCAAATACCTCCGGGGCTGATAGGATTGGGGCGAGTAATAGCATGCAATAAGTAAAACGAGACCATTCCGCGTTTAATACCTTAATGGGGTGGGAAAGAGTAGATATGGATATGATGACCGCACGATAACACCACGTGTATAAATGGTTACCGGGTGTTTGTGGGGGGTGATCCATATTATTTATAAACTTAGGACCCCCTCCCTTACTTGTTTATTTTATTCAGAATTTCACACTGCTTTTTCTCAAACTTCAGCTTCTTTAATTGCTTTTAACTTCAATTACTTGCAACAATTATGTGAAAATTCCCCTTTTTTTACTCGTTTATTCAGAATTTTAAAACTACTTCTTCTCAAATTTCAGCTTCTTTAACTTCGTTTAACTGCAATTACTTACAACAATTATGTGAAACCCCCCCCCCCCTCATATTTGTAACTCTTACTTGTCCACTTGTTGTTTGCACTTAAAGTCACAATTATAGTATGGTCGGGAACCACAATAGTGGATCTCGAGGGGTGCCTAACACCTTCCCCTCGGGATTATTTCGAGCCCTTACCCAATCTCTAGTTTTCTAAATCAAAGTTCTTCTTAGTGTCCTAATGAACTTAATCATTAGGTGGCGACTCTTCAAATCAAACTCAATTCCCAAAAGGAAACGAGTTGTCCTCCCACATGTCATAAACCCGATTTCGCGAGAAAAAGGGGGCATCAACAGCATGGCGACTCTGCTAGGGATTTCTTTAAGGCTTTTACCATTTCATGCTATTTGTGACTTTATGCTTCTTTATATGTCTTTACTTGTTTAAATGCCTTTAAGTATTTCTTCTACTACAAAACTGACTTGGCTCTTTGTTTCTTTCCTTTATTAATGCTTTCCTTTACCGCTTTCTTTTAATATTATAAATTATGAGAAACTATTGTAATTATTACTCTATGAAGATGCAAATACGTGAAAACTTGTTTGATTATTGTAACTGCATATTCAACATCATATTCTACTCGTGCCAAACAAAATACCATAGCAACGCTTATAATGAGTGGTTGCGCTCTTCCGATATTATCACCCCCTAAACCCGGCAAAGGCATATTTGCGGTAAAACCAGTCGATCAACGGTGTAGTTGACGGTTCCGCACCTTTCCCTCTTGAGTTGTCCGCTAAAGATTACCAATCTAATACTTCAAAGAAACCTTACTCTATTTAACGATGCATGCATCACTTTCAAACCCAACTGAGTCAGTTATGTTTTTCGCATAATGACTCTTTAAGATAGCCTTGTCCAAGTCCATCGGGTTTTCCCAAAACCCAAACAGACGCTACCACGTTTTGTGCATTTATTTGGAGAACTAAATGCTTGTTATGCTAGTTGTTGATATTAAACAGTCAAGTCTGGTGGGGGTAAGGGCCTAACCTTTTGTCTTGCAGAAACATGAGGCACGAAGTCCCCAGATTCGGCATGGTCACCAACATCCACCCCAAATTGCTAAGCTGGTGGGAGGATCTTCATTCCAGTGATCAAGCACTTGTCCGAAAATATATAGGAAATCTACCTTATCTCCTGGAAATTCAACCCAACAAAAAAATCATAGAAGTTACCACTCTATTCTGGGATTGTGATAGGTTTGTGTTCCGCTTTAAAGGCATCGAGATAACACCCCTGCTCGAGGAAATAGGAGGACTGGCTGGGATACCGTGGGAAACTCCGGGTTTGTTAATGCTAAAAAACCACAAAGGTAGAGGTTTTCTCAAAATGATGGGTCTAAAGAAGAATCCAGACTTAACCTGTTTGAAGGAGTCGTATATTCCCTTTGACTACTTGTATGAGAGGTACGATCACAGCAAATCTTACCGTACTTATCCTAACGAGTTTGCCCTTGCATCATTGGTGCATATCTATCGAAGGGTCTTTGTCTTCATGTTCTGTTTCTTGGGATGATAGTGTTTTCAATTAAGAAAGCAAGAATACATACCAGGCTAGCTATGGTCACCAAAACTCTAATGGAAGGAATTGACGGACAACCATTCAGTCTTGTACCAATGATAATTGTAGAAATATACCGAGCCCTAGAAAGGTGTAAACAAGGAACCAAACATTTCAAGAGTTGTAATCTGCTACTTCAACTTTGGCTCATGGAACATCTCCAAAATGGTGAGTACCGACAGGAAATCCATCATAGGGACTGGGACGATCATATCGCCTTTCATCATCCAAAATGGATGAATTACATGCCCAACATGTTCGACCAATCGGAGAATGCTAGAGAATGGGTCGAACTCTTTGATAATCTGATTGAGGAACAAGTGCAATGGATGTTCGAGTGGTTCCCTACTGAATAATTCATCGTTCGATCTAGGGATGCGCCATTTTTGATACTGATCAGTTTGAGGGGAATCTACCCTTATGTACGTCTCCGAGTTATGAGACAAGCTGGAAGGAAGCAGGTTATACCAAGGGGCGACAAGATGAGTCACTTCCGGGCTGACTTCCAGAACGACGATAATCCGTACGGGTGCCAGGCTCAGCATATGTGGCACTGCAAAATTGTCTTGGGAAAGAACACCATCGAACCACATCTTTACCATGCTGGTTGTACCTCACACTATTCGGGCTGGCTGGAGGACAATCACAAGTGAAATACAAATTAGGGAATATAAAAATGAGCACCGTGAAATACAAGTGTGAGAACTTGATTTTTGTCCTATATGAATTACTCCTATAAATTCGAAACAAAATAATTTTTCCATTATTTGCAATTTTGTGAATTTTGTGTGCATGTAAATTTTATTTAGTTAATGAAAAATACAAAAAATATGTTGCATGTGCATTTAGGACATAACTTTGCATTTTTAGGAATTAATTAGTAATTAAAAAAGGAAAATCACAAAATAGTTTATTTTACATTTTAGGCTTTAATTTCGAATTTTGGGTAGTTTGTCCTTTAATTTGGTTTAGTTAATAATGATAATTTAGAATTAACTATTTGTTTTAGGTTAATTTGGCTTTGTAATTTAACTTAGGATTTTATTTTTAATTCTAAAAAAAATTAGGGAATTAAAAAAGATTTTGAAATAAAAGAAAAAGAAAAGAATGAGAAGGATCAAATTTCTTGGGCCAATTTTATTTTCAATCTTTTTAAGCCCAATTCGTCTCCCCTTGTACCCAACCAATCCCGCCCCAACTCCAGGCCCAAAACCATTTCTTCTTCCAAAACCCGCCCCAAATTAATACCAAACCCAGCCCAGCTCCCCGACCCATCTCCCGCTGAGACCAAACGACCTCGTTCCGTGCATAGTCGATCTCAGCCATCGAGGATCTTTGATCCAACGATCCTGAAGTGGGTTCTAATAAATATATAACTGCCTAAACACTCAACTACCCCCCCCCCCCATCTTTTCTCTCCCAATTCCCCACTTTAGAGAAGCCCTACAAACCCTAGAGCCGCCACCACTCCCTCACCGCCTTAGAGTGGCGGCACCACTCCCTTTCCCTACCAAATTAACACCATAGACCCACCCCGACCCCCTCTTCCCTAGCCTGTGCTTCGTTACCTTAGAATCTTAATGGAGTTTCTCAAATCTGGTTTTGAAAGAAAACCCTAGAAAATCCAAAGTCCCAAATCAACGAGTTTGTGGAAGATTTGAGACTGTAATGGACCTTATTCATGTGTTTTCACATAAAAACATATGATTAAGGGCTATTCCGATCAAGAATTTGAAGAAGCATTTTAAAATTGGTCTAATCGACTCCTGGTTTGATTTTGAGGTACTTTCTTTATTCGTTTTGTTTATTTGTTATCTTTTCTGCTGTGTTTCTGTTTCGTCTCTTCTTTGTTATTCTCTTCCCCTTCCATATGCTCAAGCATGTTTTGATTGAACCCAGTTTTGAATTTAGTTCCTTTTTTTAGGATAGTTTGTTTTTGTATTGTTTATTTCTGCTTCATCTCTTCAATTTTATTTCAAAGCTTTAATTTGTTACTCCTGGATTTTATTTTTAGGTTATGAAATTTTCCGATTGGTTCATGGATAAATTGTGAACTTAGTGCTAATTTCGATTTAGTATTTTAGAAGAAAAAATCGTTATTTGTAGCTTGGAGTCCATTCAATATTTCTCTTCTCTGCTTGTCATTAAATGGTTCGGGGTTTCTGACCCCTCTTTGGTTTGGGCCTTGGGCTCATCTGGTTCATTCATATGGGTTTGGACTACTGGGTCAAAGTAGACCCATGACACATAGATTTCAGTAGTAAAAACAGGGTCATTGAGGGATAATTTAGGGAATTTAGGTGAGGTAATCTTTTGTTAACTGTTTAGGAAACTTCTTAAAAGCTAAAAAATAGACTTGCTTGGGAAGCAAGTCAGAAATTTAGGGACTTTTAAGCAAAAAATAAAATTAGAGAGGGACTAGAAGTGCAAAACTGAACTTTTAGGTCTGCCCTATTTGCTTGCCTATAAAGGCATCTTTACCTTGCCTTTCAAGGCAGAGAACTTAAGAGCTGAAAATACAAAATACAGATGACTAGAACTTTGAGAGAAAAATACTATTCTATTGAATTTCGTTCTTTGATTCCTAAAATTTTCAACCTCTGAAGCAACTTGTGATTCATTTGGAGTTTTAAAATGGTTTGAATTAGAAATTGGGGCTGATTCTCTGGGATTTTGAAAAGGATTTGTCATTTTATTAGTTTGGATTTCAAAAATGGGCTGAATCTGTTGGTTGAAGAGTTTTTACTCTAGTTTGGTTGTGGCTTACAATTATTTTGCTGGGTGGAGTTGATTTCTGTTTATATTGTCTCATTGCTGGCCTGATGTCGCTATTCATTGCTTTCACCTCTTCTTCCTTTTGTAATTTCCAAGTACTTGCTAGACCTCTAGATGTGTAAGAGTTGGAAATATGAAGTTACATGATCTGGTGGAAAGTTTCATGACATATTATTTATCAAATGTCATTTTATGTCATTAAACTCCTTTAATTCTATAGTAATTCAGCTTTGCTTCATGAGATTGCTTGCTTATTTATGTTATTAGCCTAAGGTTGTGCTTGTAATGGTGGAATGGGTGTTTAAAGGCAGTATGTTGGCTTGTAAAATAGTTGAAATCTATTGTGTATGTAGACTGTTGGATATGCTGTCACATTCTCTTTAAAAAGGATTAAACGATTTCTTCTACAATAGTTATTGTGTGCAGTATTTGAAGGCTGATGTATGAAGATTCAGCATATGTTAGTTTAGCTATTCTTTGTTTAAATATGTCGGCATGTGTAAATTGGTACATGACTACTAGTGAAGAAGACTCCAGGAGTTTAATGTTGAAGGTTTTCATAAGATCAATCCATATGGGCTTAGGTCTAATGTTCTGCAGTTAAGGTTTGCATTAAGTGATAAGTTTTATATGGTGTGCTTTATTTTTGATGGAATCAATGTTTAACATAAAATTGGAATTTGATAGAAAGGCATGAATGTAAGATGATTTTTGAAAGCATTTAATATTTCCTGCATGTCAAGCTATTAGATATTGATGATCAGGTTCATTTGGCATATCTCTTTGGTTTATATGTCAGTTTGTTTTCATTTAGGCTAGATTCTGGGTCTTCTACCTTCAGCCTGCATTTTTGTAAAGTTTGGGCCTCTTGTGGGCCTGAATGTCAAAATTATTGTTACACAAAAGGGAGTTTGCTGCCCTGGGCATTCCCATGATTCTCTGCCTCAAGGTGGAGATCTTCAATAAATTGTTGGGCCTACTGCCAGGCCCAGGCTCTTTTGGAATAAATAATGGATCAGATTCTCCCCTTTACTGGACCATTGAATGACAATCTAAGTTCGAACTTTAGTTTAAAAGTAGTTGTAACTTCTTTAAGCCTGATTTAATTAGTAGATCTTTATAGTTAATTTGAGGCGTGCCATATTAAGTACAATAATAGTTTAGGGCCCTCGAAGTTTAGTTTGAGCTTCTCTTAAAATTGAATTGAGGCGTGCCAAGCCAAACAAAATCTCAAATGTGTGGCCCTCATTTAATTATTTCTTTTAAATCTTTAGAATTCGAGGCGTGCCATTTAGCAAATTTCCATGGCACTCGCAAAGTTAAAAATGCGTAGTTGCTTTAGGCGCAAATTAATCTATTATCATGGTTGTGGACACGTTCGCGTGACATGACTACAATTTCTAATAATAAAACCGGAGTATGCGTTCGCACAAATCTTGCCGAACTTTTCTAATAATAGCAAAGTGTTGTTAATTATGGACGCATTCACGTGACATGATTTTTTACGCGCCAAACAAACGGGTACACGTATGCGTGACCCGTTTCAAGGTAATTTTCCTAATTTAAAAGCGGTAAAAGGTAAAAATACATAGGTTCTAAAATCAGGAATTAGACAATTTAATAAGCCAAGTATTATCAAATCAACCGTGCTATAACCACGGAACTCGGGAGTGTCTAAAACCTTCTCCCGTGTTAACAGAATTCCTTACTCGGATTTCTGGTTTGCGGACTGTAATACAGAGTTAATCTTTTCCTCAACTCGGGATTTGAACCGGTGACTTGGGACAACATAAATCTCCCAAGTGGCGACTCTGAATTCCTTAATAAATAATCCTGTTTTGATTGTCCTTTAATTGGAAAAACTCCCTTTATTATACCCTCTACCCGGGTGTAGTAGAAAAGGAGGTATGACAACTCTGGCGGCTCTGCTGGGGAAAGAAACCCAAAACTTCTGGTTCAGGGTTCTAGAATTCGAGCTTGTTTCATGATTTTTACTTGGCTTTATTTATCGTTGATATTACTGTATTCTGTGAACCTTTTTGTGTTAAATGTTATCTGGTTACCGCTTTAATATTTTCTCAATTGTATATAATTGTCTTCTTATGCCACCCCTCCGAGTCTTCAAAAAATGGTGCATACGTTCGCGTTGCCCGCTTTTCTGTAGAAATTATACCAAATAGAGCGAGGTTGGGCAAACGACAAGGCTAGGAAGACTTTAGTGCTCCCATTATGTCGCCCCCTCCTCGGCCCCAGTTGTCCGCTCGGTTACCCAAGTCTAGACCAAAACCCCAGGATTAAATCTAGCATAACAATACCTCATGTCGGATCCGTAGTAGGAGCATTTGTTTGCATCACGTGCATTTGACTTTGGAGACTCAACATAGGGGTTGGGTCTGCCTAGGACAGGTGTACTAAAAATGAAAAAGACCATCCTGATGCATCTTACTTGCTACTTGTGCATTTATTTGCTTTGGATTTGCATGCTGACCGGCTTTTGAATAATGGGAGAAAGTTAGGAAAGGAAAATAGCAGTGTGAGGGTTAAGTGAGTTGATCACCTGTTTTGAAAAACCAATGTCCAGATGGTACTGAAACTCTGCCGAATTTTTTGGAAAAATGAAATTGAAAAAAAAGAGTTTTGTTTTCAAAAATAGTTGGTTTTGTCTTATCTACCCGAACTACGCCAGTTTGATTCTCACAGGGTGTGGGATACGTAGGCAACCCTCATCGGGTCCAACTTCCTTTTTGAAAAATAGCCCAAGAAGAACAAATTTTATTTTTATTGTAAATAAGTAAGGTGATGCCATTCTTGTCAAAATAGCCGAATGTCCCCAAAAGGGTGCCGAAAGGCTGTTTTTGCAAGAACAGCCGCCTTTTGGTCATTTTTCAAGGTTTTTACCGGTTAGCGAACACAGACTTAAAATCTTCTTCCTCGAGGTGCTAAAAGGCCGTATTGGCAAAGCCGGATATTCTTATGAAATTTTTGAAAAATTGTGATAACTTTTTGAGTCAAAATGAGTCTTGATTTTTCTCCTGTTAGTTTCCTTTTTGAGTCTGTTGTTTTTATGGTAACAAATTCGGTAGGATGAGTCGTTGTAATTAAAACATTTATTTTTATGAAAATTTTAAAAATCCCAAAATGTTTTATTATTTATTTTTATTCCCCAGAACTACGCTCGGTCTAATTCATGTGGGATCATGATACGTAGGCAATCTCCATAGGATTCGACCATAACTAAAAGAAAGAAAAAAGAGAAAAAAGAGAAAGGAAAAACAAGAGAGAAAAAGAAAAGAAAAGAGAAAGAGAAAATAAGAAACCGTGAAAAGGAAGCAGTGGCAAAATAAGAGAGGGAAATGAGAGAATAAAAACAAAGAGAAAGTAAAGGCAAGAATGAAAAAAACAAAGAAAAAAATAGGGGAAAAGAGAAGTTGCAAATGGAAATAAGGAAAAGCCCGGATGACGCAAGCAGCCGAGCAAATGCATAATAGAAATGCTTAACTGCTCAGGTGCATTCATTTTCCAAAATGTGCGATTACCAATCTGTTAAAGCCCTAATCGCTAACAAGGTTGTTGCTGATGTATTGAGTTCAGGCATGTGGTTAGTTGATTGGCATTCTGGCAACTCATTCCTACAATACCCGATCAAAAGACAAGCTGAACATGGCCATCCAAGAACTGGAGGCAAGTATTGTCGATCCGTCAAAAGAGGTGGAAGAATTTGATGTTAATGCGATGAAAGAAGAGATGCATAAGTTAAAGCAAGAAATGGCTGAAATTTACCAGGCCTGGGCAAAGAGGCATCCACCACCGGTTTATCCTGCCAACCCTGCTTATATCCCTCCATTGGTTCAGCCTCAGGAACCTCCCACTGTGAACTCATCTCCAGCCTTTCCCCTCTACCAACAATGTTATGACACCACTTCCCATACTTCCCAAGCTCCACCACCCAAACAAGTCACATACCCTCCTCCACCAGTCACTCCTGTCTTTGTGGCACCTCCACCTGCCGCATTACAACGATCTTCCAATGAGCCTTTGTTCCAGACTCACGACAACCAAAATTACACCCC
>MU681660.1:12960-41085 GCA_026770625.1 Nicotiana glauca | reverse complement strand
CCCCCCCGAGCCTACTTTCAAAGTTCCAAAACCATATTTCTACACTCCTTATTTTGATCTTTCGGCGAAAACCGAGAAGCCACTCAAAAATCCTGAACATGAGGAGATGTTCAGGAAAGTTAAAAGCTTAGAACAGTCATTCAGAGACATGCGGGGGTTGGTAGGTCAAGTAAGCGTCGCTTATAAGGATTTATGTTTGTTCCTAGATGTCCAGTTACCAGCAGGGTTTAAGATGCCCAAGTTTGATTTATACGACGGGCATGGGGATCTAGTGGCACACCTGAGGTTTCTGTAGCAAGATAAGAGGCGCAGGCGAGAGAGATGAATTACTGATGGCATATTTCAGTCAAAGCTCAAAATGGCTCAGTGTTGGAATGGTACACCCGACAAGATCATAGTCGATGGTACACATAGGATGATCTAGCCCAAGCATTCGCCTGCCATTTTCAGTATAATCTCGAAATTGTTCTAGATCGTCTGTCATTGACGAAGATTGAGAAAAAGCCCGGTGAGAGTTTCACAGAATATGGCTTCCGTTGGAGAGATCAAGCAGCAAGGGTTGACCCTCCGATGAAAGAAATGAAATGGTTGACTATTTCTTGCAGGCCTTAGAGCCCACTTATTTTGATAATTTGGTGTCAGCGGTAGGAAAGTCATTCAATGAAGTGGTAAAAATGGGGAGCATGGTAGAGGAAGGACTCAAATCTAACAAAATCATGAGCTACTCAGCAATTAAAGCAACCACCCAGGCCATTCAAAATGGTACTGGGTGTACTTGGGAAGAAGAAAAAAGAGGAAGTTGCGACAATAGAGTCAGGAGCTTGATTCGGATCTAGGGGCCCATCCCTTTACTATAACCACCCTCGACCCACTACCAAACTTGCCCCCAGACTCCATATAGCCCACCACAACACTACTATCCACTGCCAGATCCCTATTTTTCTGTCCATTACGCTCAAACATACACTCAACCTCCTACCGACGCACAATGGCATGCGCCAACCCCACAGAATAACTACCCAGCTCCATAAAATACCTATCCACCCCCAAGAGCCTACTGAAATCCCCCTGGAACAGGTTTTCAACCAAATCAAGCCTTCAAGAAAGAGAGGTTACAGAAGAAGAAGACTTTCATTCCATTGGGAGAATCTTACACTAGTCTATTCCATAAGTTGAGACAGTTGGGTATGTTGAATCCAATTGAGCCTAAATTGCCAAATCATCCCGCAAAAAAATCTTGATCACTCGGTGAGTTACGAATATTGTTCAGGAACTCCGGGGCATGACGCAGAGAATGTTAGCAATTGAAAAAAGCTATTCAAGAGCTCATTGATACTAAGATCGAGGTCCAAGCCCCGGAGACGCCCAATATCAACTAGAATCTGTTGCCGGCCCATCATGAGACTAATATGATTAAGATAGTGCATAAAGGAGGAGAGCCTAAGAAGCCCTCGCAGACTGTAATGATGATCAGGTCCAGTGAAGTCTAGTCGAGTGAAAAGTCAACAAGTGGGAAGTCATTGATCAAGTTGAAATGGACAGACAGTAAACCATCTGTGATAGTCGAGAAGGGGGCCTCAAGCGGGGTTGTAGTGAAACAAGAAAAAGCAAAAGTGGTGGTACCAGGAGTAGCAAACAAGCCTGTTGTAGTCGTGGAGGGTGCTCGCACAGAGCCTGTTATTATCAAACTGGTAACTCAGCTACCAATAGTCAGCAGCAAGGTCGTCCCTTGGAATTATGGCCAAATGACAGTGACTTACAAAGTGAAAGAAGCTAAAGAAGAAGTCTGCAAGACCCATGGATTGACTCGCTCGGGGAGATGCTTTGCCCTCGAGGAGTTAAGAAAAGCCAAAACCTCTAAAGATAACTCAGTGCTGGTAAAAAAATCTGTGACCGAAGAGGAAGCAGAAGAGTTCTTAAGGAAGATGAAAGTGCATGACTATTCTATTGTAGAGTAGTTGAGGAAGACCCCTGCTCAGATTTCATTGCTCTTATTGTTAATCCATTCGGACGAACACCGCCAGGCGTTAATGAAAATCTTCAACGAGGCCCACGTTCCTGACAGATCTTCATAAACCATTTGGAAAAGATAGCTAACAAGATTTTTGAGGTAAACAGAGTCACCTTTTTATGATGAATTGCCCGTGGAGGGTACTGAGCATAACGGAGCCCTTTATCTTACGGTGAAGTGTGAAGATTCTGTGGTTACCCGGGCACTGATTGATAATGGGTCCAGCGCAAACATTTTCCCTCTTTTCACCCTGGACAAATTGAAAGTGGACGATGAAAGAATTCACAGGAACAGTATTTGCGTTCGGGGGTTCGACGGTGGAGGGAAAGATTCAGTAGGGGACATAGTGTTGGAGTTGACAATAGGGCTAGTTGAATTTACTATGGATTTCCAGGTGCTGGATGTGGCGGTTTCTTACAATATTTTGCTAGGTCGACCCTGGATTCATGCCGCCAACGCAGTGCCGTCTACCCTGCACCTGATGGTTAAATTTGAATGGGATAGACAGGAAATTGTGGTGCACGGTGAGGAAAATCTGTGTGCCCAGAGTGATGCTATTATACCTTTCATCGAAGTTGAAGACGATAAGGGGTTGTGGGTCTATCCGGTCTTTGAAACAATGTCTGTTGAAAAGATCCCAGCGGGAAAAAGAATTCCAGTTCCTAAAGTAATAGCCACATAGTCATGGTAGCTTCTGAGATGTTGAAGAATGGCTTCGTACCTATCAAGAGTTTGGGTGCTTCTTTGCAGGGCATCGTTCAGCCAGTTTCTCTTCCTAAAAACCTGGATACATTTGGTTTGGGATTCAAGCCCACAGTCATGGATGTAAGAAGAGCCAAAAAAATGAAGCAGAGGGCATGGGTCCTTCCAAAGCCCGCCTCGCATCTTTCCAAATCATTTGTCAGGCCTGGTACCAGAAAGTGCACTGTGACCACGGTTCCCAGTTCATTGGTTGATGTTGATGGGAATTTGATTGAAAGGTTCGAAAGGTTATTTGCCGATGTTAACATGGTAGAAGCTGGATAGGGTTCGAGCAATGCAGATGTGCAGTTTGTTAGGCCACGTGCAAAGATCAACAATTGGGAAGCTACTCCTCTTCCTGCTCGGAGGGAGTTTTGATAGTGGGCTTTGATTTTATTTTATTTGTCTGGATTATTCCAAGGTTGTAATTCAAATTCTATGTTCCGTCCGTTTGAATGTGTTAAACCTTGTAATCTTTAATTTCAATGAAATGCAATTTCCCTTTTCTTCATTCTTGATAATTTTATTTTTGTTTTCTTTTCTTCCTTGTATAGTTCTTTTTATGCTGGTTTCAATGACATGACATGCATGAGGAACCTCTGGCCCAGTCTTAAAAGCCAACCTAATTCTAAAATAATAATTCAAGAAATTAAGTGTGATGATGAATTGGAATATGATGATGATGAGGCCTTTGAAGAGATTAGGAAAGAGTTAAGCCATTTTGAAGAAAAACCCAATCCTAACCTGAATGATCCAGAAGCAATCAATTTAGGGGACCAAGATAATGTCTGGGAAACTAAAATAAGTGTCCATCTTGAACCACAACTCATAGAGGAGATAATTAAAACACTGTTCGAATACAAAGATGTTTTTGCATGGTCATATAATGTCATGCCGGGTCTAAGCACTGACTTGGTGGTTCACAAATTTCCCACTGACCCGGCATTCCCCCTGTCAAGCAGAAGCTGGGGAAATTTAAAACTGATACGAGTGTAAAGATCAAAGAAGAGATCACCAAACAGTTTGATGCAAAAGTCATTCGGGTTATGCGGTATCCCACTTGGTTATCCAATATTGTGCATATGTTAAAGAAGGATGGTAAGACCAGGGTGTGCGTTGACTACCGTGATCTCAACAAGGCAAGTCCGAAGGATAACTTCCCACTGCCAAACATCCACATATTGATTGATAATTGTGCAAAACATCAGATTGTTTCTTTTGTGGATTGTTATGTGGGCTATCACCAGATCTTAATGGATGAGGAAGATGCAGACACTCATTATGCCATGGGGAACGTACTACTATCGGGTCATGCCATTTGGTTTGAAAAATGCTGGGGCAACCTACATGAGGACAATGACAACCATATTCCACGACAAGATACATAGGGAGATCGAGGTTTATGTGGTGGATGATGTAATTGTAAAGACCAGGAAGCAGTCTGACCACATCAGAGATCTGAGAAAGTTCTTCCAGAGGCTTCACAAGTACAATCTCAAGCTCAATCCTACAAAGTGCACTTTCGGTGTTCCGTCTGGAAAATTATTGGGATTCATAGTCAGCTGTCGAGGTATTGAATTGAACCCATCAAAAATTAAAGCTATCTAAGAATTGCCACCTCCGAAGAACAAGACTGAGGTGATGAGTTTTTTAGGAAGATTGAATTACATCAGCAGGTTTATTGCTCAGCTTACGACAATGTGTGAGCCTATCTTCAACTGTTGAAGAAGGATGCTACGGTCAAGTGGTCAGACGAGTTTCAAGAAGCATTTGATAAGATAAAGGGGTATTTGTCAAACCCACCTGTGTTGGTCCCACCAGAACCAGGGAGGCATTTGATTCTATACTTGACAGTTTTGGACAATTCATTTGGTTGTGTTTGGGCCAGCATGACATCACCGGCAGGAAAGAGCAGGCCATATATTATCTCAGCAAGAAGTTCATATCTTACGAGGTCAAGTACAGTCATATTGAGAAGAAGTGTTACGCCCTAACATGGGTAGCACAGAAGTTGAAACATTATTTATCATCTTATACTACTTACCTCATCTCTCGCTTGGATCTGTTGAAGTATATCTTTTAGAAGCCTATACCCATGGGGAGGCTTGCAAAGTGGCAGATCTTGCTCACGGAATTTGACATCGTCTATGTGACTCGAATTGCAATGAAAGCACAAGCCTTTGCTGACTGTTTGGCCGAGAATCCGGTAGATGAAGAATATGAACCTTTGAAGACATACTTCCCTCATGAAGAGGTGATGCGTGTTGATGAGTTGGAACAGGTCGAAAAGCCATGATGGAAACTTTTCTTTGATGGAGCTGCCAACATAAAAGGCATTGGGATAGGAGCGGTATTTATTTCTGAAATAGGGCATCACTACCCTATTACGGCTCAGCTTTGTTTCTATTATACTAACAACATGGCTGAGTATGAGGCACGTATATTAGGTTTGAGGTTGGTTGTAGACATGGGTGTCCAGGAAGTCTTGGTCTTGGGCGACTTGGACCTTCTGGTAGACCAGATTCAAGAAGAATGGGAAACACGTGATTTCAATGTCTGCATGATCTTTGTCAACGATTTCAATTAATAGAGTTGAAGCATACTCCAAGGATTCATAATGAGGTTGCCGATGCTTTGGCTACTCTGGCATCAATGTTACATCATCCAGATAAGGCTTATGTGGACCCTTTGTAGATTCAGGTCCATGATCAGCATGCTTACTATAACATAGTGAAAGAAGAACTTGACGGTGAGCCTTGGTTTCACGATATCAAGGAATATATCAGGATGGGGGTGTATCCAGTACAAGCCACAGGTGATCAAAAGAGAACAATTAGACGGTTGGCAAGCGGCTTTTTCTTCAGCGGCGGGGTTTTGTACAAAAGGACTCCAGATCTTGGATTGCTGAGATGCATAGATGCTAGACAGGCCACAGCTATTATGACCGAAGTACATTCTGGAGTTGGTGGACCTCACATGAGTGGGTACGTGTTGGCAAAGAAGATTCTCCGAGTAGGTTATTATTGGCTCACTATGGAGCGAGATTGTATCAGTTTCGTGCGCAAATGTCATCAGTGCCAAGTGCATGGATATTTGACTCATTCTACACCATCGAAACTGCACATGATGTCTGCACCATGGCCTTTTGTTGCGTGGGGCATAGATGTTATTCGGCCAATTAAGCCATCAGCATCGAATGGGCACAGGTTCATTCTAGTGGCCATCGACTATTTCACCAAATGGGTAGAGGCCAAAATGTTCAAGTCTGTAACCAAGAAAGCAGTGGTTGATTTTGTGCACTCAAATATCATTTGTCAGTTTGGGATACCAAAGGTGATCATTACAGACAATGGGGGCTAATCTCAATAGTCATCTTAAAAGAGGTATGTGAGCAGTTCAAGATTACACATTGCAATTCTACCCCGTACCGCCCCAAGGAAAACGGAGCAGTTGAGGCGGCTAACAAGAGTATAAAGAAAATACTTCGAAAAATGGTGGAGGGTTCTAGACAGTGGCATGAAAAGCTGCCTTTTGCATTGCTGGGTTATCGCACTACTGTTCGTACTTCAGTAGGGGCGACTCCTTATTTGTTTGGTGTATGGCACCGAAGCAGTGATACTCGCGGAAGTGGAAATCCCATCCCTTCGAATTGTCGCAGAGGCTGAAATCGATGATGATGAGTGGGTCAAAACCTTCCTGGAACAATTGAGTTTGATCGACGAGAAAAGATTGGCATCAGTGCCAATTGTATCAATAGAGAATGGCAAGAGCATAGAATAAAAAGGTGCGTCCACGGAAGTTTGAAGTGGGTCAGCAAGTGTTGAGATGTATCCTTCCACATCAGGCTAAGGCCAAAGGCAAGTTCGCCCCAAACTGGCAAGGGTCGTTCATCGTAACTAGAGTGTTGTCAAATGGCACTTTGTACATAACAGATATAGAAGGCAAGTGTATAGAAATGGCCATCAATTCTGATGTAGACAAGAGATACTATGTATGATTTTCTTTGGTTAAATTATATTTGTTTGTACTTGGAATATTTTTGAAGATTGGAATGACGAAGGAATTTTGTTCTGCTATCTAAACACTTTATCTTTTGTTACCCCCTTTGAGCCTTATTTATTTCCTTTCACACCCCTATTTTGGAATCAGCAGAGATCAGAAACACAAGCGTGAAAGATAAGTAAAGGAAGAATAGAGAAAAGAAAAGAAGAAAAGAAGAATAGGAAAGGAAAAAAAAAGAGAAAAAAAAACAAACAAAACAACAAAAAAGAAAAGGAAAGAAAAAGAGAGAAAGAAAAGAAAGAGATAAGAGAAAATCACAACAACAAAGCAATTTATATGACATGAAATACGTTTGACCTGATTCCTTTTAAAGATATTTAGGCAACCTCACGGTTCGGTCCTATCAAAATAAAACCCCAAAAGTCCCCAAGCAAGAAACGGGGGCAGAAGTTGTGTTTGTTTTAAGAAATCTGATTCCAAAAGTTGTAATTTTTAACCCATTTGAATTTTTTTGAGCCTTTTATACCCTTTCTTTCTAACCTTATCCAAAAGTCCACGTTACGATCCAAAGAAAGACCTTCTGATCAGTCTTCGAGAGATGCCAAGTCGAGCAAGTAGAAGTGGTTCATATCAGGGGCAACACTCCGTTCTGAACAAAGAAATGAAGATGAGAGAGTCTTATTGGTGAAAATCCTCACGAGCACCGTAAGACGATAAAAGCTTAGAGAAATTAAAAAAGAGAGAGTCTTATTGGTGAAAACACTCACGGGCACCATAAGGCGACGGGGGTTGAGAGAAATCAAAAATGAGAGAGTCTTATTGGTAAAAACCCTCATGGGAATCTTAAGGCAAAAGTGATTTGAGAGATAAACAAATGATAGATATCTGTTGGTGAAAACCTTTCAGGGCACCGTAGGATGAACAAGGTTAAGGTTTGGGTGAAGAAATCAGGTTATGGAATCCTAGGGCAACAAAGTATGGCAACTAAAAGTTGGTTGGTTGGACAGATTGGGCCGATTAATCCGAAATGCATGTCATGATCATTGATGCCAGCTGTTCTACTCAGATAAGTCTCTTTTCCTTTTCCTTTTTTTAGCAAGTCGTCCGGTTTGGGATTTTCTTTATCCTTACCTCTCAAGGTCATTGCATTTCATTTTCTTTTGGGGTTTGTTTCTCTAAGGTGTTTCAATGTCAGTCTTGTTGAAACCAAATAAGAAAGGATTTCAAAGCTCACTACGAACTTCCAAAAATGCAAAGCACAATGTGGCCATAACATACCAAAGATAGCATGATGTAAAGTGGGATATAAGGAGTCACCGGAAGTTTCATCGGTGGAATGACTTGGTAATTTCATGGGAGATGCAATGTTCAGATAAAGGGGTCAGAGATGTTAGGACCCTCATTTAATTAAAAAATTTCAGGACCCTCCTGGATAGTGGGGAGTAGTTTAAGACCCTCTTAGATAACAAGATTTAGCGAAAGTCACACCTCTAGAAGATATAACTTAGATTTATAATTGCCGTTTAATTAAAAGTTGTCAGGACCCCCTGGATAATAGGACCTAGCTTTCAAATTCTTAGTAATATTTGGTAAAATGATTCAGTTTAACACTCACCTATGTGCCCAGCTACCAAACTGGGGCAGAAAATTTTCTTTGTTTTGTCTATTTATGTTGAAATTAGGTACCCACTTGGAGAACAGGGAGAAGTAATTCAAGTTTCAACAATCAGGCACCCACCTGGAGAGCAAGGGAATACAATTCAAGTTTCAGCAATCAGCCACCCACCTAGAGAGCAAGGGAATACAGTTCGAGTTTTAGCAATCAAGCGCCCACTTGGAGAGCAAGGCAATACATTCAAGTTTCAGCAATCAGGCGCCCACCTGGAGAGCAAGGGAATACAATTCAAGTTTCAGCAATCAGGCGCCCACCTGGAGAGCAAGGGAGTACAGTTCAAGTTTCAGCTTTCAAGTTCTCATTGACATTTGGTAACATGATTCAGTTTATACTCACATATGTGCCCAATTACCAAGCTGGGGCAGAAATTTTTTTTGTTTTTGTCTATTTTGTTGAAATCAGGAGCCCACCTGGAGACCTTGGGAATACATTTCAAGTTCAGCAATCAGGTGCCCACCTGGAGAGCACGGGGATACATTTAAGTTCAACAATCAGGTACCCACTTGGAGAACAGGGAGAAACATTTCAAGTTCAGCAGTCAGGCGCCCACCTGAAGAGCACGGGAATACAATTCAAGTCAGCAGTCAGGAGCCCACCTGGAGAGCATGGGAATATAATTCAAGTTCGGCAGCCAGGAGCCCACCTGGAGAGCATGGGAATACAATTCAAGTTCAGCAGTCAGGAGCTCACCTGGAGAGCATGGGAATACAGTTCAAGTTTAGCAGTCAGGCATCCACCTGGAGAGCACGGGAATATAGTTCAAGTTCAGCAGTCAGGTGTCCACCTGAAGAAAGGGAAAGCATCTCAAAATACAGTTCAAGTCCAGCAATCAGGCGTCCAACTGGAGAAAAGGAAAACATCTCAAAATATAGTTCAAGTCCAGCAATCAGGCGTCCCCCTGGAGAAAGGGAAAACATCTCAGATTCTAATTCAAGTCGACCACAAAGGAATTTCACCGGGAGAATACAACTCAGCATGGCAACAAGAGTTGCAGGATCAAGTTTGAAGATATAGATAGGTTTTTGTAATTCATAGATCACAGTTTAGTCTATCTTCTTTTATTTTGTCATGGTGTAATAAGGGGTTCAATAAGCAGTAGCAGCAGCAGCAATAGTGAAAGCACAGCTTCATGGCAGTCCCAGCTACCAAACATTCCTGAACTACACTGACCTGATTCCTTTTAGCCAAGGATATATAGGCAACCTCAGAAGCAGGGTGCGGTCAAATCTTTCAAAAATTCTTCCCACGGAGTATTCAAACGGGCAAAAATCACTCGTATACGCTCACTTTATCTTTGCATGAAAACTCTTCATTTTTCCGAGCAAAGAGGGGCAGCTATGAGCACGTGATTTTTGCCATATATGAATTACTCCCATAAATTCAAAACAAAATAATTTTTCCATTTTTTGCAATTTTGTGAATTTTTGTGTGCATGTTAATTTTATTCAGTTAATGAAAAATACAAAAAATATGTTGCAAGTGCATTTAGGACTTAACTTTGCATTTTTGGGAATTAATTAGTAATTAAACAAGGAAAATCACAAAATAGTTTATTTTACATTTTAGGCTTTAATTTCGAATTTTGGGTAGTTTTTCCTTTAATTTGGTTTAGTTAATAATGATAATTTAGAATTAACTAGTTGTTTTAGGTTAATTTGGCTTTGTGATTTAACTTTCGATTTTATTTTTAATTTGGAAAAAAAAAAAGAAAGAGGGAATTAAAAAAGAGTTTGAAATAAAAGAAAAAGAAAAGAATGAGAAGGATCAGATTTCTTGGGCCAATTTTATTTACAATCTTTTTAAGCCCAATTCATCTCCCCTTGTACCCAACCAGTCCTGCCCCAACTCCAGGCCCAAAACTATTTCCTCTTCCAAAACCCGCCCCAAATTAATCCCAAACCCAACCCAGCCCAGCTCCCCGACCCGTCTCCCGTTGAGACCAAACGACTCCGTTCCGTGCATAGTCGATCTTAGCCGTCGAGGAACTTTGATCCAACGGCCCTAAAGTGGGTTCTAATAAATATATAACTATCCAAACACCCATCAACCCCTCCTATCTCGTCTCTCCCAATTCCCCACTTCAGAGAAGCCCTGCAAACCCTAAAGCTGCCACCACTCCCTCACCGCCTTAGGGTGGCGGTGTCACTCCCTTTCCCCACAAAATTAACACCACAGACCTACCCCAACCCCCTCTTCCCTACCCTGTGCTTCGTTACCCTTGAATCTTAATAGAATTTCTCGAATCTGATTTTGAAAGAAAACCCTAGAAAAACCAAAGTCCCAAATCAACGAGTTTGTGGAAGATTTGAGACTGTAATGGACCTTATTTGTGTGTTTTCACATGAAACACACGATTAAGGGCTATTCCGGTCAAGAATTTGAAGAAGCATTTTAAAATTGGCCGAATCGACTCCTGGTTTGATTTTGAGGTACTTTCTTTATTCGTTTTGTTTATTTGTTATCTTTTCTTCTGTGTTTTTGTTTCGTCTCTTCTTTGTTATTCTCTTCCGCTTCCATATCCTCAAGCATGTTTTGATTGAACCCAATTTTGAATTTAGTTCCTTTTTTAGGATAGTTTGTTTTTGTATTGTTTATTTATGCTTCATCTCTTCAATTTTCTTTCAAAGCTTTAATTTGTTGCTCCTGAATTTTATTTTTAGGTTATGAAATTTTCCGATTGGTTTATGGATAAATCGTGAAATTAGTGCTAATTTCGATTTAGTATTTTAGAAGAGAAAATCGCTATTTGTATCATAGAGTCCATTCAAAATATTTCTCTTCTCTGCTTGTCATTAAATGGTTTGGGATTTCTGACCCCTATTTGGTTTGGGCCTTGGGCTCATCCGGTTCATTCATTTGAGTCTGGACTATTAGGTCAAAGTAGACCCATGACCCATAGGTTTTAGTAGTAAAAACAGGGTCATTGAGGGATAATTTTAGGAATTTAGGTGAGGGATTCTTTTTTTAACAATTTAGGAACCTTCTTAGAGGCTAAAAATAGACTTGCTTGGGAAGCAAGTCAGAAATTTAGGGACTTTTAAGCAAAAAAAAATTAGAGAGGGACTAGAAATGCAAAACTGAACTTTTAGGTCTGCCCTATTTGCTTGGCTATAAAGGCATCTTTACCTTGCCTTTCAAGGCAGAGAACTAAGAGCTGAAATACAAAATACAGACGACTACAACTTTGAGAGAAAAATTCTATTGAATTTCCTTCTTTGATTCCTAAAATTTTCAACCTCTAAAGCAACTTGTGATTCATTTAGAGTTTTAAAATGATTTGAATTAGAAATTGGGGCTGATTCTCAGGGATTTTGAAAAGGATTTGTCATTTTATTGGTTTGGATTTCAAAAATGGCTTGAATCTGTTGGTTGAAGAGATTTTACTTGAGTTTGGTTGTGGCTTACAATTCTTTTGCTGGGTGAGTTGATTTCTGCTAATATTGTCTCATTGTTGGCCTGTTGTTGCTTTTCATTGCTTTCACCTCTTCTTCCTTTTGTAATTTTCAGGTACTTTCTAAACCTCTAGATGTGTAAGAGTTGGAAATCTGAAGTTACATGATCCGGTGGAAAGTTTCATGACATGTTGTTTATCAAATGTCATTTTATGTCATTAAACTCCTTTAATTCGGTAGTAATTCAGCTATGCTTCATGAGATTGCTTGCTTATTTAAGTTATTAGCCTAAGCTTGTGTTTGTAATGGTGGAATGGGTGTTTAAAGGTAGTATGTTGGCCTGTAAAATGATTGAAATCTATTGTGTATGTAGACTGTTGGATATGTTGTCACATTCTCTTTGAAAAGGATTAAATGATTTCTTCTGCAATTGTGATTATGTGCAGTATTTAGCTATTCTGTGTTTAAATATGTCGGCATGTGTAAATTGGTACATGAATACTAGTGAAGAGGAATCCAGGAGTTTAATGTTGAAGGTTTTCATAAGATCAATCCATATGGGCTTAGGTTTGATGTACCGTAGTTAAGATTTGCATTACGTGATGAGTTTTATGTGATGTGCTTTATTTTTTATGAAATTCGTGTTTAACATAAAATTGGAATTTGATAGCAAGGCATGAATGTATGATGGTTTTTGAAAGCACTTAATATTTCCTGCATGTCAAGCTGTTAGATATTGATGATCAGGTTCATTTGGCATATCTCTTTGGTTTGTATGTCAGTTTGTTTTCATTTAGGCTAGATTCTGGGTCTTCTACCTTCAGCCTGCATTTTTGTAAAGTTTGGGCCTGTTGTGGGTCTGAATGTCAAAGTTATTGTTACACAAAAGGGAGTTTGCTGCCTTGGGCATTCCCATGATTCTCTGCCTCAAGGTGGAGATCTTCAATAAATTGTTGGGCCTACTGCCAGGCCCAGGCTCTTTTGGAATAAATAATGGATCAGATTCTCCCCTTTACTGGACCATTGAACGACAATCTAAGTTCGAACTTTAGTTTAAAAGTAGTTGTAACTTCTTTAAGCCTGATTTAATTAGTAGATCTTTATAGTTAATTTGAGGCGTGCCATATTAAGGACAATATTAGTTTAGGGCCCTCGAAGTTTAGTTTGAGCTTCTCTTAAAATTGAATCGAGGCGTGCCAAGCCAAAAAAAATCTCAAATGTGTGGCCCTCATTTAATTATTTCTTTTAAATCTTTAGAATTCGAGGCGTGCCATTTAGCAAATTTCCATGGCCCTCACAAAGTTAAAAATGCGTAGTTGCTTTAGGCGCAAATTAATTTATTATCATGGTTGTGGACACGTTCGCGTGACATGACTACAATTTCTAATAATAAAACCGGAGTCATGCGTTCGCACAACTCTTGCCGAACTTTTCTAATAATAGCAAAGTGTTGTTAATTGTGGACACATTCACGTGACATGATTTTTTACGCGCCAAACAAACGTGTACACGTACGCGTGACCCATTTCAAGGTAATTTTCCTAATTTAAAAGCGGTAAAAGTAAAAATACATAGGTTCTAAAATCAGGAATTAGACAATTTAATAAGCCAAGTATTATCAAAGCGACCGTGCTATAACCACGGAACTCGGGAGTGTCTAAAACCTTCTCCCGTATTAACAGAATTCCTTACCCGGATTGCTGGTTTGCGGACTGTAATACAGAGTTAATCTTTTCCTCGACTCGGAATTTGAACCGGTGACTTGGGATAACATAAATCTCCCAAGTGGCGACTCTGAATTCCTTAATAAATAATCATGTTTTGATTGTCCTTTAATTGGAAAAAACTCCATTTATTATACCTTCTTCCCGAGTGTAGTGAAAAAGGAGGTATGACAACAAGAAGCCAATCAAAAACTAATTGAAGAATGGAAGGATATGGTTGTCAGCACCAACAATTGACTGGTCTGTTTAGAGCAAGGTATAGTGGAACTGCAAAGGAAGCTGCCGAAGGTCGAAGATTGCCGAACCGCTAAAGGAAATGAAGGTGGACATCTGGCCAGAGCTTACTTGCTACTAGGATTGCGTGAGCTGGGAGAACTGTTCGAGGGAACTAACAATGCCGAGTCTGGGGAAGGTCCTTCTAGGACCAAATAGATGGGAATTTCCATTTTTTTTTATATAAGATGTAATAACGCCAATGGCCATTAGTGACTTTTTCTTATTTAGTGTCGTTTTTGGTTTCGTCTATCTTTTTATCAATAAAATGAGGCATTTATCATTCTAAGTTCTCCAAATTAACTTGTCGCTCGGCCTACCTCGGTAACAACAAGGTCCCTCAAAAATTAGGACGCGCTTTATATTTTCTGCACTACGTGTTTAAATATCGCAACATTTCTTCCATATGATCCTTACTGACTTTCACCTTTTTGTTTTTTACTTTTTTGTTTATTCCCCTCCCCAAAGGTTAGTTCGTGAACTCTAGCAACTTCAGTATATTTCACAAGATCCAGGGGCCCTCCACCTACTCCTCCTCCCAGTCCTTTCAGACACAAAAGCAAAATAAGAATGGAAGATTCGAACAACTCAGCTGAATGGGTAGAGGTCACTCGTGGTGCTCTGGTCTCCAAGAAAATTACCTCTCAACTAGAACAAAAATTATTGAAGTTCCAAGAAGAACGTGATCAAGTCCAGAATTTGGCGAGTCTGTCATTTTCCCTCACCACCCCAGAAGTTAATTTCCCAAATACTCAGAATCACATACCTCCACAAAACATCCAAAGCAACCCGCTCCTCACCACCGATGCAATACTTGCCACACTCTCAACAATACTCCACTACTCATCCCGGAACCTTTGAACTCCACAAATGACCACGGCCACACCCAACACAATACCCCCATCTACGTGGAGACTCTGTCGCACTCCACCCAGCCTATCTTAACCACACCCGAGTCCAATGATAAAGACTTACTCATAAGAAATTTGACCGAAGAGCTTAAAAGGTTGACCACCAAAATTCAAGGCGTTGAAGGAAGTAAGGGAATTGAGGGGCTAAACTATGAAGATCTATGCATACAGCCCAATGTCAAATTGCCCGAGGGGTACAAACCTCCTAAGTTCGAAATGTTTGATGGTAGAAGGGATCCCAGGGTTCACTTGAGAACATACTGTGACAAGCTGATTGGAGTAGGAAGAGACAAAAAGATCCGCAATCAGATTTTCAGGTTCAGGAGCCTGAAAGGAGATGCTCAGTCTTTGTACATTAGCCAAGAACCAAAGAAATGGTCAAATTGGGTAGTATGGAGTCTGACTTCATGGATTGATTTAGGTTCAACACGAAAAATGCACCGGATGTGTTTTACATTCAGAACTTAAAGAAGAAACCCAGCGAAACATTCTGCAAGTATGCCACTCGTTGGAGATCAGAGGCTGCTAAGGTTCGACCTGCTTTAGAGGAAGAACAAATGAACAAATTTTTCGTCCGGGCTCAGGATCTGCAGTACTATGAAAGACTGATGCTGATCGAGAATCATAAATTTTCTAACATCATCAAGCTAGGAGAAAAGATCAAGGAAGGGATCAAGAGTGGTATGGTTACGAACTTTGAAGCCTTGCAAACTACCAATAAGGCTCTACAATCTGGTGGTGCGTCCAAGAAAAGGGACGTAGGCGCCATAATGGTTGCACAAAGAACTAAATCACCTGTCAAATACAAAACTTATCCAATACCTCCACTTACATATCAGCCCACTGCAAATTACCAAACACCCACACCTTCCTACCAAACTCTACCGCCTATTTATCAATCACATCTACCTCCTGCTTATCAATCACCTCTACCTCCTACATACCAACCTACTTCACCCAGACATTCCTAGCCCGCACACGTCTACCACGCTTACAACACTCAACAATCCCACTATCAATCACCTCCCCCTCATCAAAACTTTCCTAGACCCCGACTAAATTTCGACCACAAACATCCCAAACAGTATACCGCCATTCCTGAACCAATTGACCAGTTGTACGAAAGGCTCAAAGCTGCTGGTTATGTCACCTCTATCCCTGCTATAACCCTTGAAAACCCTTCCCAATGGGTCAACCCGAATAAAACATGTGTATACCATTCTAGCATGAAAGGGCATACCATTGATGAATACCACTCCCTGAATAATAAGATCCGGGCTTTGATTGATAACAAGACCATCGTGGAAATAGAGCCTACTCCGAATGTCCGCAATAACCCTCTACCATACCACAAGGGTGGATGCGTTCATATGATTAAAATAGAGGATGATTGGGGTCCCAAGGGATCAATCGGTTTGATCGCAGAAGGTGACGATCCAAAGAAACCAACAGTCACCCTTAATCCGATTGTAGCCCAGATTCAGCCTTCTGGAGACGACGAGGTGAACATGTCCATACCACTTGAGTTTGAAACACCAACCTCTACAAAGATGCCAACACCAATTGAGGTCGAGTTTGGGCCCCCAAAGGTACTTGTACCATTTGAAGTTGCTATATTACCTCCCAAAGCAAGAGTGCCCATTCCGGTAGTAATAATAGCCTTAACACCATTCCACACAAAAGACATACCATAGGACTACACATCCGAGGCAAGAAGGAAAGGGAAAGCCAAGTTTGGGGAAGCAGTTGTGGCACAGGGTATGACAAGAACCGGCAGGGTTTATACCCTGGAACATTTGGCTGAGTCGAGTAAACAGACCTATTGTCGACCAGCCATAACTGAAACTGGGCCCCATGATCTCTGGAGAAAGATACAAGTGAAGGAATACTCGGTCATTGATCAGCTGAACAAAACACCGGTGCAGATTTCTATCCTTGCTTTGCTATAGAGTTCTGATGCACACAAGAATGCCTTGTCAAGAGTGCTGAGTGACGCGTATATACCAAGCAACATCACTGGAGGAGAAATGGCAAACATGGTAGGCTAGATATTGGAAAGTCACGAAATCACTTTTCATGAAGATGAGCTACCACTAGAAGAGTTGAGTCACAACAAGGCATTGCACATCACTATGCAGTACAAAGATTATTTTATCACTAGAATCTTGGTCGATGGGGGGTCCAGTCTCAACATTTGTCCATTGGTAACACTCAGGACAATGGGAAAAGGGCTGCATGAAATCAAGGATGGGGCCATCAACGTTAAAGCTTTTGACGGTTCTCAAAGGTCCACTATTGGGGAGATTAGCTTATGTTTGCAGATGGGGCCTACTTGGTTTGATGTTGATTTTCAAGTGATAAACGTGTCAGCATCTTACAATCTATTATTGGGACGACCATGGATTCACGACGTTGGGTCCGTGGCATCAACACTACATCAGGTAGTGAAGTTTGAGTGGAATCACTAGGAGGTGATCATTTACGGCAACGGTAGGAATCCCATATACAGTCACCAGACCATCCCAACAATCGGAGGAAAAAGAAGATAGGCAGAGAGACTTATCACCATATTGAGCGAGTCAACATCATTGATAAGGACAAGTGGTGGGACAACAAAATTGAAAGTATATTGAACTGGTGCGGATATGAGCCTGGCAAGGGGCTTGGCAAGAATCTCCAAGGAATCGCTAAGCCCATCAAGTTCAAGAAACATGGAACCACCTTCGGATTAGGGTATGAGTATACCTGGAAAGAATTCAATGAACGGTCACCACCCTGGCGCGGTCCTTACTATCCATTGGAGCAGTCGATACCCCGTTTGGAGCAGACCTTCCAACCGGCCGAGGTCATCTATGGGTCTGAAGAAGAAGCCCTAGCAGTAACGAGGAATTTGTTCCTAGAAGATGATAATATGGATTGCTATGTCGTTCTTGAGGAGGGGAGGGGGAGGAAGGCCCTTCCATACAGGTTGTAAGCCGAGGAGCACACCTCAACAATTGGACCGTTAGAACCACCAGAGCCCGACGTGCCTTGCGGTAGCAAGGCTGAACAAGCACCATGCACTATTTTATTTTTACTAGTTTACTTTCCTCTCGCATTTTTATTTTTTGCAAGAAAGAGCTCTGATGTTATGGAATGTATCAAAGCATTTCAATTTTATTAAATCATACTCTTATTATTTTCTCTCATTACTTTACTTTATACGGCATTACTATTACTTATGTTGATGAACCAATGACTGTGACATGCGACGAGACAGCACAACAAGCGGACATAGACTCCGAGGAAGATGATATACCAGAAGAGATTGTCAAAGAAGTTGAGAATTTTGAGAATAGACCTAAGCCCAAACTGGACGAGACTAAGATCGTTAACCTGGGAGATGCAGAAAATGTCAAAGAAACACGAATCAGCGTTCATTTGTCACCATCAGAGAAGGAAGAGTATACAGAGTTTCTAAGAGAGTATGAGGATATATTTGCCTGGTCATACGATGACATGACTGGTCGGAGTATATCTATTGTAGCTCATAAATTGCCGACCGATCCAATATGTCCACCAGTAAAGCAGAAGCTCAGAAATTTCAAGCCAGATATGAGTTTGAAAATCAAGGAAGAGGTCACTAAGCAGGTCAAAGCTAAGGTTTTCAGGGTAGTGGAGTATCCAACATGGTTAGCCAACATCGTGCCAGTGCCGAAGAAGGATGGGAAGGTTAGAGTCTGTGTCGACTACCAGGATCTCAACCGGGCCAGTCCAAAAGATGAATTCCCCTTGCTGAACATACATATCCTGATTCATAATTGCGCCAAGCACAAGTTGTAATCATTTGTAAATTGTTTTGCTGGGTACCATCAGATCTTGATGGATGAAGAAGATGTCTAGAACATGGCTTTCATGACTCTATGGCGAATGTACTGCTACAAGATGATGTCATTCAGGTTAAAGAATGCATGGTCCATCTACATGAGGGCCATGACCACCATTTTCCATGACATGATACACAAAGAGATCGAAGTGTATGTAGATGATGTCATCATCAACTCCAAGAAAGTCGCCGATCAGATAGAAGATTTGAGGAAGTTCTTCAATAGACTTAGAAGGTACAACTTGAAGTTGAATCCCGCGAAATGTGCATTTGGGATTCCTGCCGAAAAACTACTTAGGTTCATTGTGAGTCGCCGAGGGATAGAACTGGATCCATCAAAGATCAAAGACATTCAAGAATTGCCACCGCCAAAGAACAAGAAGGATGTAATGAGTTTCTTGGGGAGACTTAACTATATCAGTCGGTTCATAGCCCAAACTGCGGTTATCTGTGAGCCGATCTTTAAAATGTTGAAGAAGGATGCCACCACCAAATGGATTGATGAATGCCAGAAAGTTTTCGACAAAATTAAGGAATACTTATCAACACCACCAGTCTTGGTTCTGCCTAAGCTAAGTAGACCTTTACTACTCTACATCGCAGTATTAGATGGTGCCTTCGATTGCATCCTAGGGCAACATGATGAAATAGGGAAGAAGGAGCAAGCCATTTGTTATCTCAGTAAGAAGTTCACCCCATACAAAGCTCGGTATTCTCTATTAGAATGCACCTGATGTGCTCTAACTTGGGTGGCCCAGAAGCTGAGGCACTACTTCTGCGCCTATACTACATATCTCATATCCAGGATGGATCCTTTGAAGTACATCTTTCAGAATCCCATGCCCACTGGAAAGATAGCCAAGTGGCAAATCCTTTTGAGTGAATTCAACATTGCCCACGTGACTCAGAAAGCAATCAAGGGACAGGCGATAGTAGATCATCTCGGTAAAAACCCTGTAGACGGAGAATACGAACCCCTAAAGATATATTTTCCTGACGAAGAGGTATCATTCATAGGAGAAGACATTGCGGAGTCCTATGATGGTTGGAGGATATTTTTCGATGGAGCAGCAAATTTCAAAGGAGTCGGCATAGGTGCGGTCCTAGTATCATAAACCGGTCAGCATTATCCGGTGTCCGCCAAACTCAGGTTTCCTTCCACCAACAATATGGCCGAATACATGGCATGCATCTTAGGGCTCAAGATGGCCATTGACATGAACATCCAAGAGTTTCTAGTAATTAGGGATTTAGACTTACTAATACATCAGGTCCAAGAAGAATGGGCGACCAAGAACTCCATGATACTCCCTTATCTGCACCATGTGCAGGAGTTGAGGAAAAGGTTCACAAAGATAGAGTTCCAGCATGTTCCCTGAGTCCAGAATGAGTTTGTCGATGCATTGGCTACCCTATCGTCCATGATACAACATGCAAATACAAACTACATTGATCATATTCCAATGAGGATCTATGATCAGCTAGCCTACTATGCTCATATCGAAGAAGAAGCAGATGGAAAGCCTTGATTTCATGACATCAAGGAATATTTGGCAAAAGGAGAATACCCAGAGCTTGTAAATCCTACTCAAAAGTACACACTTCGAAGGTTGGCCAACAATTTCTTTAACAGCGGAGGAATCCTGTATACGAGGACTCCTAATTTGAGGTTATTAAGGTATGTCAACGCGAAAGAAGCATCTAAGCTGCTAGAAGAAATCCATGTTGGGACCTGCGGTCCACATATAAACAGTTTTGTCTTGGCCAAGAAAATACTCTGGGCTGGTTATTTTTGGATGACTATGGAAACAGAGTGCATCTAGTACATTATAAAATTCCACCGCTGTCAGGTACATGCAGATATGATCAAGGTACCCCCAAATGGGATTAATGCAACAAGCTCCCCATGGCCGTTCACTGCATGGGGAATGGATATTATTGGTCCAATCAAACCTGCCACTTCCAACGGGCACAGGTTTATCCTAGTAGCAATTGACTATTTCACCAAATGGGTTTAAGCAGCATCTTATAAAGCAGTGACTAAGAAAATCGTGGCAGACTTTGTCCGCGACCGTATTGTCTGTCGATCCGGGATTCCAGAGTCAATCATTACTGATAATGGCTCCAACCTTAACAGTGACTTGATGAAAGCCATATGTGTGACCTTCAAGATCAAACACATGAATTCTACAGCCTACAGATCTTAGATGAATGGAGCTGTAGAAGCCGCTAACAAAAACATCAAGAATATATTGAAGAAAATGATATAAAAGCATAAATAGTGGTGCAAAAAACTATCCTTCGCTCTATTGGGGTATCGCACCACGTTCCGCACATCAACTGGTGCAACCCCCTACATGCTGGTATATGGTACAGAAACAGTCATTCCGGCCGAAGTAAAAATTCCTTATTTGAGAATCATACAAGAAGTTGAGCTCAACAACGCAGAATGGGTGAAGAGTCATTACGAGCAGTTAGCTCTTATAGATGGAAAGAGATTGAACGTAATTTGCCACAGTTAGCTTTATCAGAACAGAATGTCCAGAGTTTTCAACAAGAGAGTCAAGCCGAGATGGTTCACACCGGGGCAGCTGGTTTTAAAGAAAATTTTCCCGCATCAAGATGAAGCCAAAGGGAAATTCTCTCCCAATTGGCAGGGTCCATACATGGTTCATCAGGTTCTGACAGGAGGAGCCCTTATACTTACAGAAACTGTCGGAGAATTTTGTCCAAAGCTAATCAATTCAGATGCAGTCAAACGCTACTATGTTTAATTTTCATGTTTTTCCTATATGATGTAATTTAAACTACGTCTTACCTGAATCCCGTTTAAGAAGGGATACATCGGTAGCCTGATGGGTTCGGTCACAATTCAATAAAATTTTCATTTTCCCCACAATTCAAAACTAGGGTAGAATTTTGAGGAGGACCCACAAAATTTTGAAGTAACTTTAGCCGATTATCGTAGGCAACCATCAGAAGCAGCAGCCCAGTAAACTGGGGCAGAATTTTGAGGAGAACCCTCAAAATTTCGAAGCGAGAGAGGCTGCAATGTCTCGAACCACGTCACATTCATCGGTTCATCTAAAAACTATTTCTTAAATATATACATATGTAATATCTCTAACAAACGCATGCATGTTTATTGTCGAAATCGCTCAGTTCAGTAGCGCTACCCCTATAATATATACCATGTCATCAGATCAGAGCCGAACATGGCAAGCAAAGTCAACTGGGACACGAACTAACCTTTCCCCTTTACAAAACTCACGACTTTTCTTTGGATGCAGGAACTAAAGTCGCAAAATCATATATTATACACTCATACTATTCAGGAATACAACCCTCAGAACCATCGCACCTATTCACATTTACCATCCGCATACAATATCCCCAACATTCACTATATCATAATCAGCTATCAGCTAAGAATTTTTATTACTATTCGTCTTTCATCTTTTGCATAAGGCTACCATTCTGCCTTTCGAGGTTAAGCTCTACCTCCATCTGCATTTTTCGCATTGCATAAGGCTACCATTCTACCTTCTGAAGTTAAGCTCTACCTCTATCTACATTTCTTGCTTTGTATAAGGCTACCATTCTGCCTTCTGAGGTTAAGCTCTACCTCCATCTGCATTTTTCGCATTGCATAAGGCTACCATTCTACCTTCCGAGGTTATGCTCTACCTCTATCTGCATTTCTTGCATTGCATAAGGCTACTATTCTTCCTTCCGAGGTTAAGCTCTACCTCCATCTGCATTTCTTGCATTGCATAAGGCTACCATTCTGCCTTTCGAGGTTAAGCTCTACCTCCATCTGCATTTTTCGCATTGCGTAAGGCTACCATTCTACCTTCTGAAGTTAAGCTCTACCTCTATCTACATTTCTTGCTTTGTATAAGGCTACCATTCTGCCTTTCGAGGTTAAGCTCTACCTCCATCTGCATTTTTCGCATTGCGTAAGGCTACCATTCTACCTTCTGAAGTTAAGCTCTACCTCTATCTACATTTCTTGCTTTGTATAAGGCTACCATTCTGCCTTTCGAGGTTAAGCTCTACCTCCATCTGCATTTTTCGCATTGCGTAAGGCTACCATTCTACCTTCCGAGGTTATGCTCTACCTCTATCTGCATTTCTTGCATTGCATAAGGCTACTATTCTTCCTTCCGAGGTTAAGCTCTACCTCCATCTGCATTTCTTGCATTGCATAAGGCTACCGTTTTGCCTTCCGAGGTTAAGCTCTACCTCCATCTACATTTCCTGTATTGCATAAGGCTATCATTCTGCCTTCCGAGGTTAAGCTCTACCTCCATCTGCATTTTTTGCATTGCATAAGGCTACGATTCTACCTTTCGAGACTAAGCCCTGTCTCTACCTGCATGGCTAAAATATCACCACCTCATTTAATTTTTTGCATTGGCTAAAAGATCGCCACCTCATTTACCTTTTTGCATTGGATGAAATATCGCCACCTCATTGCATTGGCTGAAATGTCTCTGTCTCGATGCATGGCTGAAATATCGCCACCTTTATTTACATCTTGCATCGGCTGAAAGATCACCACTTCATTTAAATCATGCATCGGCTGAAAGATCGCCATTTTACTTTCATTTTTGCATGGCTAAAATATCGCCACTTTATTTACACTCTCATGGGCTGAAAGATCGCCACCTGTTGCATTACATGGGCTAAAAGATCGCCAAACTATCCAAGGGCATCATTGTTTGGAGGCACCATCTTCATAGCCTGAGAACGCCATGCCATGGCATGTGGACCCCTTTTATCTCTTGCATATCATTATTCAAAGGCATCATCGCTCGAAGGCATCATTCTCAGAGCCCGAGAGCATCATTTCATGGTCTGCGAATCCTTTATTGTACGCTTCATGGCCCAAGACATCATGGTCTAAGGACGTCATCCTAACCGTCCAAAGACAGCATTCATGGTCCAACGGGAACTTGCATCATGTTTAGATTTATGCACAATATATGCGCGTATTGCTTATTTGCAGGTAAACTGGCGAGCAAAGGCCATCTCAGCAAGAGGGATCCCGCTCCAGTTCCCTCAGCCCCATTAGACTTTAACCATCCGCCCCAACCCAAACGTTGCGTCCGTTCTTGGAAAACCTCCATCGGCATACTCCGCCGACGGATCCTGAACTACATACTACATGATTCCTGTAAGACCAGGGGTATGTAGGTGGCTCAGAAACTAGAGCACGGTCAACCTTTTCAAACCACTTCGCTCGGTCTAATAATTGGCTATCATATCTTTATCTGACAACTCTTTCATCCTTCCCGGGTAAAGAAGGGCAACTGTTGATACCCAATTTTTCCCTGTATAATTTTTATATGCAAAATACTTTAAAATAGTATATATATATTCATGTCCAAGTATTTTATTATTTTTTCAATTTTTTAAAACGATTTATGGCCCTATTTTAGCAAATACTAAAACCAATAAGTGTTCCTCAAATTATCATTTTGGTGATTAATTTATTGTATTCTTATATTTATTCCTATATGTAGCCAAGGCAATTTTTTCACATTTTTATAAATTGATTTGGTATTATTTAAAGTTAAATTTCACTAAATTACAATTTTAGCCTATATTAAGATTTAAATGGCGTTTATAATTATAAATTTATTCTAGAATTTTTAATTTAATGTTTATATACTATTAATTAATTTAGTGCATTCAATTTGTTTCAAAAATCGCTTTTGCTATTTTTTATAAATTAAAAAAGGGAAAAGTGGCTATTTGACTGATAGCCTTATTTTATTTCAATTATAGCCAAAATTAGCCACCCCCAATAACCAAATCTCAGTCTCGAACTGGACCAGCCCAAATCCTAATATAACCCGACCCTAACCTGTGAATAAAACTCACCTGGTCTTTCTTTTGATCCAGGTCGTCGATCGTTTTGATCAACGGCCACGATTCTCCCTTACCATTTTTAATTCACCGAAACCCCAACCCTAATCCATTTTCCCCTAAGACACCGCCTTGGAACCCCTTCATCTCTCAAACTCTCTCGAACCTTCCTCAACCCTAATCGTCTCCTATCGACTTCAACCTCAAGTCCCACCGGAAATCATGGCTCCTCCGGCCATGGTAACCTTATACTCACCCCCTGTTACTCATGTCTGCTCGATATTTGAAGAATCGAGGCTAGACCTCGAAGGTCTTCATCCAGACCTGTGCCAGCTCAAGTTTTCACGGCCATCGCCGGCCTTGCTCCGGCGTATCCTGGTACTATGAGCCTATCTCTGACCTTTCCGACCAAGATCGAACCTTTTCAAAGCCTTTCTCATTCTAGGGTTCTTCTGAAACCCTAACTATTCAAGGTTTTCTCTGATTTTTCATAGATCTGTTACGTATCTATGCTCTATTTGGTTTTTTAAATGATTTCCCCAATTTTTCTTTTAAAAATTACTTTTAAAATCACTTCTCTTCGATTTAGGGTTTTCTGAAATGCTTAAAATGTTTCTCCGATGTTCTGTTTCCTTTTCTTTGTGTGTATTTGTCTATGTTGTGCTCTTATGTTTTATTTTCTACCACGCATGTTCTTCTACTATGTTCTTATGATTTTCCTTTTATCACGCATGTTCTTCTATTGTGTTTTCTATATTATGTTCTTTCTTCTACTGTGTTTCTATGTTATGTTTTCACATGCTTTTCCACTATGTTCTGCTATTTGCCTTCCACTATGACCTGATATGCTTCACATACTGTATCCTTCTACCATGTTCTTAAGTGTTTACTGTTTCATTTCTACTTTATTTTGTTTTAAGAGACGTTTAAGAATGTTTTTCTCTACTGTTTCTTCTACTCTCATTGTGTTTCGAATTAATTTCTTCACTCTGTTTGCTTTGAACTTTCAACTGTATTTGCTTGCTTTCTCAAAAGTTTCTGAAAGAAATCTCTAAGCCTGTTTAAATACCTACTTCCTCATCTTTGTACTTTACTCGATGTGGAAACCCTAGAATTTAGGGGTTCTGCCAAGGTTTGATCATATGATTGAACTAGGGTTTTGTTTGAGAACCCTTGACTAATTTTTGAGTCTATGAACTAAGTTTGAACTTGTTTGTTTACATACGATTCTGAACTTTTTTAATTTCCCCTATGCTAGACTCTTCTACTGATTGGCATCCTAGTTCTTCGTGTTTAAACATATCTGTATGCTTTTATATGTGTGATGAATCTTTCTCCAAAAAGGTTTTTCAACTTATGATTGATTTAGAATCCTTTTTTTTAGGTCTGATTGATTTATACTGATTTTCCTTAAGTAAAACCTTTCTTAACTTTCTCTGACTAGATTCATTCATACCAAATTCAAACCTTGTGATTTATTGGCTGTCAAATTATTTCCTTTCCTTAAATTGTGCAACCGTGTACTGTCAAGACCTTGTCCTTAAATAAACCTCTATGTATTTACCCCTCTTGTACTGCTTTGAAAAGGTGTTTGATTAACCTCTTTCCTTAATTATTTTTACCCGTTTGAAATCAGAATCCCTTAATTAAAGGGAAACCTTGTGTAATTGATTTTCAAACTATTTTCTTACCTATTCTGCTTGCTTTCTACACTATAAATAAATGACCTTCTTTAACACAACACACGATCAACACACATTACACACTTCAGGCACTTATAATCTCACAGTTCTCTTCTAAACTCATAGCATTCTGACTAATTATTTGCACTTTGGCTTTACAAGACTGTTGTTTTCTTTTGTTTGTTTCCTTGAGACTGGTATGTTCTAGTTTCGGTTTAAGCATCATCCCAATATGTTTTCTTACAGCTTTTACATCCATGTCTATTTACTGTGTATATGGAGTTAGAATGTTAATTTCCTTTCATTTTTTCTGTTGTGAATCCCTGCACCCCTATTTCCCTCTGTGTACTTTGAGTTGTAGTTTAGAACATGGCAATATTCTAGTTATTGTTCATGTTTTGGACTTGATCCCTTAGGGGATCCTAACTTCCAAAACAATGTGTTCTAACAGGCTGGTGGGTTGTCCCAGCATTTTCTCTTATTGGGTATGACCACTAGCCTGTCTTTGCCACTTCCCTTTTTCCCCCTTTCAGAATTCCTTCTATGCACTTACACTCATTCCTAGTTTCTAAGTTTTTCCCCTCTCCTGTGAGTCTTTCATTGGAACCTTGAGCTCCCTCTAAACTTGGACACTTGAGGGCTGGCCCTTCCACACTGCACTATAACTCAATCTTGCAATGTATTTGGGTGTGAGCATTGCCCAGAGTCCATGAGGCTCTTAGGGAACTCTGACACACCCCAAATTAGAAAGTCTTTGGATCTTGATCTTTGGAGTTGGTTTACTTCATGCTTCAGGCAGGAAACCTAAATCAGGCTCCCTTGGTTGTAATTTTATTTTTCTTCTGATGTAGTTTCTTTATTTTATTTTTGGACTATAATAATTTTGTAACAAACCTCTTGGGTGATTAGTGAAAAGGGAAGGGTAACCATGCATGCAAAAGGGTAGATATCATGCTCATAGGGAATTACTACACTTCTATACTCATGTATCATGCTTACAGCTTTGCATGTCTGCATCCACATAGATATCTTGTTCTTAGGATTTTCTGCATTCCTGCATCCATGTAGATACCGTGTCTATAAGGAATTCTGTATTATCACATATATATATATATACCATGTTTATAAGAAATCCAGATCTTGCATACTTATTGGTCACTAGGCAAACATGTTTATATGATTTAAAACTAAACAACATTCATATATCATGCTCACAGGATTTATGCACTCTTACTACGCCTGTAAAAAATGTCTAAAATCAGTAATGCCTAGAGAGCATTCCTATAGGAGCTATCAACCAAAATTGAATCGTTCGTTCGCTTATAGTCTAAAATTAGTAGTAGCAATAACGTCAGTAAAATTTATGTTCATGTAATTGACAACTTCTTTTCCTAAATCAGCATACTTCTTTTCTGAAACTGATAGATATCATGCCTATAGGTTTTCGTTTAACACTTAGGCCAGCCATAAGGTAACTTATAAAATTGAATCAGATTTTATTAAATACAACCGGCAGGCAGGCCTGATTCGGGCTTCTTATCTGAAATATGTAATAGATCAGTCTGCCATAACTCTTAAGTTTAATCAGACCCTAATCAGCACGTGTAAGACATGCTAAAACTATATGCTTCTCTTTGTTTTAAGGAGGTTTGTTTGAGCCTTTCTATCTGTTATGTGCTTCTCCCCCATATTTGTTACATATGTGTTTTGATTGTCGCCTTAGAATTTTATCCTTTGAAACTATAAAACCTCACACCCCTTCCCTTTAGGATTAGTAGTCCAAAATACCTCGGGGCTGATAGGATTGGGGCGGGTAATAGCATGCAATAAGTAAAACGAGACCATTCCGCGTTTAATACCTTAACGGGGTGGGAAAGGGTAGATATGGATATGATGACCATGCGATAACACCACGTGTATAAACGGTTACCGGGAGTTGTGTGGGGTGATCCATTTTATTTATAAACTTAGGACC
>MU681659.1:25718-35874 GCA_026770625.1 Nicotiana glauca | reverse complement strand
GTCCGAATGACCTGAAAATTTGCAGACATATCCAAAATCACCTAACGAAGCTACTGCAACTCTCATAATTCCATTCCGACTCTCAGATCAAAATATCACCTATCAACCGGAAATCGCCAAAATACTAACTTCGCCAAAATAGGCTAACTTCTTCACCGGACCTCCAAAATTACTTTCGATTGTGCTCCTAAGCTTTAATTTATCACCCGGAGCTAACCGAATCATCGGAATTCAATTTCGAGCCCTCTAAACACATAGTCAACTTTCGGTTGACTTTTCTAATACAAGCTTCCTTCTAAGAGGCTATGTGCCTTATTTTCAACCAAAGCCAATTCAATTACACCCAATCAACTCTAATACTGACATTGAGACATGAAGCAACACGATAAGGGGGAAACGGGGTGGTAACTCACGTAACAACGGATCGGGTCGTCACAGGCCAGGTCTAAGGAAATCGCAGAAGCGGCCCCCAGACCACAGAAGCGGTCCGCTTCCTTTTGCCCAAAGCTGTAGAAGTAGCGAAAAGTCGCAGAAGCGACATCTGCAGAAGCGGAACTATTTCCGCAGAAGCGGAAGCAGCCGGGGCAGTGAGATGTTTTTAGGTTCGGGGTTGAGTTGATTTCAACCCTATTTTTCTTCCATTGGAGTCGATGGGGAGCATCTTGGAGATGCCATTTTCGTCACTTGTCATGAGGTAAGTAATTTATGCTAGCTTTGAGTTAAATACAAGGTTTATATATGGATTTGAGCATGTAAATGGGTAGAAAGTTGAGGGTTAGAGGAAGACCTAGAAAATTAGTGTCCTTGGATTTTGACCATGATTTTGAGTATGGATTTAAGATAAAATCATATATTTGAGTTCGTGAGTTCATGGGTAAACTTTATCTTCGAGAAATTTCGGATTTCGGGCACGTGGGTGTGGGCACATAATTTTTGCCCTATATATGAATTATTTCCAAAATTCAAACAAAATAATTTCTTTATTATTTTATAATTTTTGTGAATTTTTGTGTTGTTTTTTGGTAATTGTTGCATTTTATTTGTGCATTTTAATTCATATGAAAATAAAAAATACATTTGGCATTTGTTTGGGATTTAATTTCATATTTGTAGTATTAATTAGTAGTAAAATTATTTACATATAAAGAAAATGACAAAAATGGTTCTTTGCACTTTTATTTTTCAATTCGTAGAATTTGTTTTCAATTTTATTTTAAAATTAGAAACTAGTTAATTTTGAAAATTAAGAAATATAATTTTAGAGTCCATTTGGTCTTTGTGTCATTTTAACAGAAATCAAAAAATATAAATATAAAACAAGAAAAAGAGAAGTAAAAAAAGAAAAAAAGAAAAGAAAACAAATTAAAAAGAGTGGTCTTTATTAGAGACCCAATTTGGGCTAATTTTGACAGATTCCGCCGGCCCAAATCAATTACCCACGCCAAAATCACCCCAGCCCAGACCCGTTCCTCACCGGTCCAAACCTTTGTCCCTTCAAAACGGTGTCGTTTGGGTGACAATCGATCCTACCGTCTAGGATAGTTAATCCAACGTCTATTAAGTATAATAGTGTCGTGTAACCCCCCCACCCTCCAGTCATCGTCCCCAAACACACCCCTTAAACAGCCCGTGTAACACCACCGTGGACTGCCACCAGAAATCGCCCACGGCGGCGGCACATCTCCAAATGCCACCAAAATCACACCCCAGATTCCCCGTTCCTTCCTCTCTCCGAATCCATACTTCTTTTCCCTCAAATCACAGCCTAAACCCTCGAATCTTAGATCAAAGAAATTATGGCCAAAGCGTCACCTTGCCCAAACACCACCAAATTAACACCCCATGACCGTCTGGCCCTCCTCTACCCAACCCCCTTAACCCCGACCCTCGAATGTGCCTGGGACCGCTCGAATATTAATTTGAATATTTCCCGGCCAAAACCCTAATTGCCCCAAACTTTACTAATTTGATACCAAATGACCCCCTAACCTTCCTCGTAGTGACTTGGTCATCAGTCGAGTTTTAATTTTGCCGGAGGGGGTCGTTTTCGAATTTGGCGATTTGACTAGAGTCTTGAAGTTAGTCAGTAAGTTTTCAAGTTTAGTTTCTTTTTATTTTCTTGGTGTTCATTGACCTTTCGTGATTGTGTAGCTTCTTAATGTTGTTTGGTGATAATCGTCAGTCTAAAATTAATAACTCTTTTTCAATTCTGTTTCAATTGGATCCTTATCTGATTGATTCATGTTAGTTTAGGTGTTGATTAGTTATTCATTAGGTTTGTTTCAATTTTGTTGTTTGAATAATGTCTTTTAAATTTAGATCTCAATTATAATTTTGTTTAGTTAATAATCGTTTGAATGTTATTATTTCTAATTAAGTTCAGTCGGTGATTAATCTGGTTTCAATTCTTTGATTAATATAGATTAGTTCATCAGTAATTGATCCCCTGGCTGTGTGTTTGGATTGTTGAAGTTTGTTACTAGATAACCATAAGTAGGGATTAAGTAATTTTAGAGGCATTAAAGGGTAGTTTAGGTATTTGGTATTGGGTAGAACATGGTAGATCACACTAGAATAGTTTAGACCCTTCTAGAATAGGATTTTAGTGAATATTTCAGCAAACTTAGGGGCTTACTTGTGTGACAAGTTAAAAAATAAGGGGCTAAAAGCTAAATGAGTAAGGACTAATAAGAAAAGAAAAAATCTGAAGTTTCCCTCACTCATGCCTATATAAGAGGCATTCCCATGCCTTCACTAACAAGTTTTTGGCCATCAAAAATTACCCCTCAAAAACATTCTCTCAATTCCAGATCTGAAAACTGGAATTCAAAACTCAAAAACCCAAAAAAATCAAAAACAGAAGAAAATTCAAAAAAAATATACTGTTTCATTGAACAATTTCAAATTTCTGTCTACTGGATCACATTTTCCATCTCCTTGTTTGTTGCTAGAAGTTCAGAAGTTTACTAGGTGATTTTGGTGAAGTTCTGGTGCTATTGAAAGTGTACAGTGATGATGGGTTCATGTTATTCATCCTGATGTTGTGTTTGGCTGATTATATTAGTCTCTCTTGGTTTTAAAAGATCATTTTGTACTCCTGATTCATTCCCGGTTTGAAGCTGAGTGATTGTTGTTGTGTGTTGCCTGTTGCTATTGCTAATTTCTTCTCCTTCTCACTACATTTTGCTCTCCAGGTACACAGTTGTATATTCAATGACTATGAGCTAAACGTGATGAAATGAGTTTGTGAATGAAGCTATTGTAATAGTTGAATTCTATTTCAGTTTGTTCCCAGATCTGTGCATTGAGTTTTAGCTCAAGGATATTGTTTAAGTTTCGTTATTTGGATGTTAATTGGACTATGGACTGTCGTGATTTGGAGTCGATGATGTTTGTTTTGTTTTCCTCCAAGTGAAAGTGTTAGTGGTAGTTAGTTTTGCAGTAGTTGACTCATATATAACAAGCACTGGTGCTCGTTTAATATTAGCTGATTCATAAAGTTCTTCATTGGTTCTTCATTAGGAGATAATAGCTAGTGCTTGTTTAATTAGATTGAACATTTACATGAATTTACTTTGTTTAGCATACAGTAATTGAATTCTGGAGTGAAACTCTGACAGTAGCAGCCTCAGTCTATGAATGCCATGATTATTAGATTAGTTGAATTGAAAGTTAATTCTCACATTGGTTGTTTAAGCAAAATAGGAATTAGTTATACTGTTATCTTCACATTAGACCTGTTCGTAAATGAGAATAACTAAATACAAGTAATTGGAATTTGTAAGGAATCGACATTGTTTTGGGCTTCTGGCATACTTGATTTGTATTGGAATATCACCTGGGCTTTAATATAAAATCAGGAAGAACACCCAAGCACTTTAGTAGTAAATAGCATTATTGAGTTGAATTGGTGATTAAAATTATCTAGGTTGTCCATTAAAGTTGAAATTGGAATCCACCGAGTTGGCTTAGAGATTTGAGGTCTCCAAACGTGCTTTGGTCTATGGACTTGACCCAGATAATTCTTGAAGTCTGATCGTGGACATAGGGGTTCGATGTGAGGACTTTTGTGGCGATTGACGTGGGCATGCCCTGAATGTTGGCCGTTTGGGCCTGGGTCGCAGCCTGCGAAGGGTTGATTTTCGTTACATGTTGATTTACAATTCATACTCTTTGGGCTTCTGTTGGAGCCCCACGCATGTTTAGTTTAACCATTGATTAGTTGAATGAGGCTAATAATTTTAATTAATTAGGTTTTTTTGTTGTTCATTATTAGAGACAAAAAATCAAATAGAAAATCATAGTTTACTTCAGGTTGGACTTTTAAAATAATTAATGAGATGAGCCTCGCCAAATAAAATGCATAAATTATGGGGCCCTCAATAAATGGTTATAGTAAAATACTTAGAATTCGGGAATGGTCGTCTAGCGAATTTCACGGCCCTCCTTAAAGATAATAACACGTTAGACATTTTAGGCGCGCTTTTAATAAAATTACCTTTCTAAACTCGGGTGTGCATTTCATGTGACCCAAATAAAATCCCAAAACGTTGAATACAGTCTATTTAGGATTGCGGGTGCATTTCATGTGGCGCGATCCAAAGACACATTTTAAACGACGTTCAACTTTCTTAAAAAACTAAATAATAAGCGGTTAAAAGTAAAATTGGCACATAGGTTCATCGTGTAATAAAATCAGATAAATAAGCTAAACACGACAGTTGAGCGACCGTGCTAGAACCACGGAGCCCGGGAATGCCTAATATCTTCTCCCGGGTTAACAGAATTCCTTACTCAGATTTCTGGTTCGCGGACTGTTAACAGTCATATTTTCCTCGGTTCAAAATTCAACCGGTGACTTGGGACACCATTAACCTCCCAAGTGGCGACTCTGAATATTAATAATAAATCCCGTTCCGATTGTCCTTTAATTGGAAAAACTCCTTTTATTATACACTTCACGGGGTGTAGTAGCAAAAAAGGAGGTGTGACAGTGGGCCCAAGGGCATTTTTGTATAAATTGAGTTGTAAAGTATAATTGAGTATATATTATTGGATTTATATGATCTTTGGCTAGTTTTGGAGCATTGTGCGTTGGTGCAAGTCTTTGGAAGAATGTAGAATGCCGGTTGTGGATATTCGGAGCGAGGTGAGTCTCCTTTCTAATCTTGTGATGAGGAATTTACCTCATAGGTAAAATAATTAATTATGTGCTCCTATATGTGGGGGCTACGTACGCACGATGTGACGAGAGCCCGTGCGTAGCTACTATTATGCTATTGTCCGGGTAGTTAGGACCCATAAGCATGTTATATTTGGATTAATTGTGAACCCAATGGTAGCTTGAATTGCTTAACTCACATCGAATTAGTAAGTGAATTTATAAAAGGATTAAACTTCATTTCTTAAATTGTTAAAGGAGAATTGGTTTTATTTGAATAAATATTCCCCGATAAGTTCTTATTTGACTGATTGAGCGTGTGTTCTTATGTGTACCTGTGTCGCATGCATAATTCGCGAGCAGGGTATGTGTTTATTTTTGGAACGGGCCGAACGCCTCGGCAGATTAATAGATGCATTTATAGGCGCGCCGTCGACCTACAGCAAGTGCACATTTATTTCTGTTGGATCGGGTCGTCGCCTCGGTATGATTTGCGCATGCTTGTATTGCTGCCTGGACTTATTTAAGATGTTACATGCCTTGCTCTGGCTCGAGATCATTTTGTAAATAATTAAAAGAAATCTTAGAACATTTCCTATGAAAGAATTATGTGTTTACTTGTTTTCTCTATCTAGATTAAAATCATGTTTATAAAATAAATCCACTGTTTAATATGTGTATTAAGGATAAATAATCATTGGACTATTAGAGAGTGTCAAGTTGACCATCTCATCTCTACCCCTTCGGGATTAGGTGGGATACTCACTGAGTACACGTTGATTACGTACTCATACTACACTTCTGTGCATTTTTGTTGCACATGTATATATACTTCTAGTAGTCTACTGGGCGTAGCAGCACGGACATTTCTGGGACTAGGTGAGCTGCATCATTCGAGGCGACCGCAATTAGGGTAGCCCCTTCCAGTGTATTCTATTTACTTTCCGTCCACTGTATTCTGGACGGATGTTATATTTTATTTTTTCCTATCAGTAGTTGCTCATGTACTTGTGATACCGGGTTCAGGGGATGTATTTGGATTATTTGGAAATCTTAAAAGTTGTTTAAATATTTTATTTATTTATTCGAAAGAATATACTGAGTCTTGTTTAAATCATATAAAAGAAATGTTTTCAAAATTGTTATAACGAGAATTTAATTAAGTATTTGAGTTGGCTGGCCTGAGGGCGGTGTCCGACACCACCACGACCCTTAGTGGATTTTGGGTCATGACAACATGGTATCAAAGTACTAGATTCCCGTCGGTCTCAAGAGTCATGAACAAGTCTATTAGAGTCTCACGGATCAGCACGGAGACGTCTGTACTTATCCTCGGGAGGCTGCAGGGCTGTTAGGAGTACTTCCCTTCTTGATTTCCTTATCGTGCGGTTCGATTCCTTTGAGGCGTATTCCTTTGATTCCTTATCACTCAATCTTACGCAATGCGAGCGCTTGTCATAAATCGAGAATTTGAAGAATTGAAATGGCACTACAAATGGGGTGCAGGATGATTTTCCCGGTATAGTTGATTGGACTATTATAGTCGCATTTTGGAGGGATATTCTATTGTTTCAGCTCAGTAACAGAACTTCTAAGAGCCTTGAGGCTAGGCACAGGTTGCCATAATGCTTATGAGCGATTATTCCGCAGTGCTGTCATAATGGTAGGGTGTTGCCCATGTGTTGGGGCAGTAAATGAACTGAAGGGAGGTTTACTCAGCGTGTAATCAAAGGATTCAGTATTTTATTCCCGGCAGGGGAAAGTCAATCGAACTAAGGATGGTCAGGTGTGGGCTGGTGGAAGTAATGAGGCTTGGTAATTGCAAGCGTGGTGGAGTTCTCCTCTATATTGGGGTGTTGTTGTCCTGATTGACGTACTAAGTTGTTGGTGTTATAATCTGCTACAATCCGCCTTTATGCCAGGATATTGTGAAATAATATTGGAGGAACAACTGTTAGATATCGCATGAAGCGGTGGTTTAAGATTGAATCAGAATTTCTAATGTTGATGGCTCGAAAAAGATGACCTTTGGAAAGGTCTAAAGTTAGTAGCTATGGTGGGTTCAGGTGCCACGAAGATAGATTTCATTTAAGGTAATAATTGAGCAGTAAAGTATAAGGAAGGACATGTGGGAAGTGTCAGGTGGTGTTTAAAACTTCTAGAAGGCCAAGTATGAGGAGCAAGGCCGAGTGGTTAATTAAAGAGAAGAGTTCCGCCAAAGTGGGAGCGTGGCGAGGGTTGCATATGGGCTTGGTAGTAGGATGACTACGCGCCTTAAAGAGAGTTTGGATCGGATTAGAGATTTTAATGATTGGTGATTGAAGCCTGCGGGTATGATGTGAAGTATGGGTTAGTATGCGGCAGAAGATTGATATGGCGAAAAGGAGCTGCTTGAAATGGAGGAGGGTGCAGCATAACCCTGAAATTGGAAGGATATTGCCGCACATTTAATTGATGTCCGCGAGGGGCGAATGGACTTGTGCAACTGGAAGGTGAGCTCGGACTCAGGATGGGCTATTGGTGTCATAGTGAATGTACCCCGTGCAGCGGCGTGGGAAGATGTCGGGAGGTGATTCCCCTAGGTGGGTTATTCCAAGTGAGCATATTAGCGGTCGCGTGATTGGCGAAGCTTCTGCAAGGAATTATATTAGTTTTTCAACAAAGAGATCGATCGTGCGAATGTGGATGATGACTCAGAATATGAAAGATGGGGATTTACAGGAAAATCTCGAGAGATTTTGATAATTAGTGGCGCAAGGTTAAGTCAATAAGAGGTAAAAAAAAAAAAGGTCGGGCGAACTCAAGAATGGTGAAATGATGGCTTTAAGCTAAGTGGGAGAGACCCACCGCTTATGATTGGGCTGTATGGTTAACTACTTGAGTGATTTCTGGTTATTAGCATATTGATGGATTAATTTAGCTACGAGAAAAGACCATAAGTAGTAAATTGAGCGGAGGAATTATTAAGGATGTGTTATGGTTAGCCTTATGGGCTCATGTTCGAACTTGGGAAAAGATTCAGAATTTATGCCTTGTATAGAAGTGGGTTTAAAGGGGAGTGGTGATGCTAGGTTCTTCGTTGAGAGGGTATTAATGTGCTAGAAGATTCATGGAGTTGATTATATTTGGGACCAAGTCAGAGCGGGTGGCTCTCAGTAACGGTCCTAGTAAATTTAAGAGGTAAAATGTGGTGCCTAATGATGTCGAGCTTGTAGGTACAATTAAGAATCAAGCTTTGTAGCAGTTTATGAGCAGAGGCACAGAATGTTCTATGATATTTTGACTTGTGGTGTAGCATTTGAGTGATATGAAATAGTTCGTGGGAATTGAGACAGTCTGGTCTCGTGATTCAAGGTCACTCGGGGCGAGTGTAGATGGAGTATGTTATGTGTTGAATGGAGTTAGTCTTATTTTTAAGGCAAGCAAGGAGGAATTGGAAGGAGGAAAATTGATTAGTCATAGTTGAATTGACATATTAGGGCAGTGATCAGTTCAGTCCGCGAGATCAAGTTATGTGTATGATTTGTGGAGGTACGTGTGAGGCCTGTCGGTCAATGTGATTGATGATTTATCAGGGGCATTCTTCTGTTATGGCTTGTTAAGTGGAAGTGGATTCCGGAAGGGCTATGGTGGCTTGGACCACTACTTGCAAATTTGCATATTCTACGGTTATGGGAATTTACCTGTGTGTTTCTATGATTCTCCTGAAGTGAGTTAAGTGTAAGGTTCTTATATGATGAAAATGTGAAAATATTAATGAATTCAGAATTATGATGAAAATCGTGTCCTATCGTATATTGGCACGTTGGGTACGGTGAGAGGTATGGAAATGTAAAGTGAGGATCAAGGTTGCAGTTCGGTGTTGACAAGGACGTCACGGGCCCAGATGACCAAGGAAGGGGTTGAATGATTAGAGTAAATTGGTATTGTCTTCAGCGTCACCTGAGATCGACATGTTGTGAAAGAGGCTTTGCATCCTGGTTAAGGATTCTTGACTGCTCTTTAGCATTAGTGCTGCCGATGGTTTAGATGTGCGAACCCATTATTTATTTCGGAAGATTGTGGGAACGTGTTCCACGGGAAGATTGTACTAGTGTGGCATGTAGCGACTTGTTTGACTAAAGATTTAAATCAAGTAAGAGGAAATTGGGTAATATCATTGCTTTGAGAATTTATGCCTGGAGGGCACTTTGTTTATGGGGTTATGAACCGAGGAGGTTTGCTCCGGTTATGACGGTTATTCTTATGTGTTATGAGAAGAAGGAAATTAGTATGGACCTTTGAAAGGTTATTGACTTAATTTGATGTGATCAGGATCGACTTGAGGTCGGTGGATGGGTTTAAATGTGAATATGGGCTCTATAAGAGGCCAGTTGTGTTCATTTCAGTAATGCGCTCCTGATGGAGTAGTCAGGGTGTCATCTCATTGTCAGATATTTCATGAAGTGATACATTGCGCCGTGTGAGTTGTGAGACGGCCTGAGAAATTGTGTATGTGTTGAGGACCCGCGTGAGGATGTCGTATTATGAGCAAAATGGCTCTTGAGATTTAGATATTGTACCGCACCTCAGTTGTGCTTGAGTTTTGTAGCCTATAGCGCTATGTGTTTTCTCAATGATGGTATTATGCACTTAATGTGCTCGCAATCGAAATTGATATTTTTTTTATTTGTAATGAGCAGATTTAGCTCGAAGTGCAATCTCCTTATGTGAGACTATGTGTGGATCAGGTGGCACGCCGCCATGGGTATTTTAGTTGGATCGGGTTGCGCGCCGCAACAGTGTGATGTCGAGTCTGGTTTCCTATATGCTATTTTTGTGTGTTTCGCTTCCTATCTTCTAAGGAAAGTCCGTACTAGTGCGGGGGTTAGGTAATTCCTTCCAAAGTTCGATTTCCGTTTGTGTTGTGTTCGGATTGGTGGCCTATTGGCACATTGTGGCATCATATGAGACTTGTGATCGCATTCGGAGTGGCTTATTGCCTGAGCAGTTCAT
>MU681659.1:10947-23788 GCA_026770625.1 Nicotiana glauca | reverse complement strand
ATGTAAATGGGTAGAAAATTGAGGGTTAGAGGAAGACCTAGAAAATTAGTGTCCTTGGATTTTGACCATGATTTTGAGTATGGATTTAAGAGAAAATCATATATTTGAGTTCGTGAGTTCATGGGTAAACTTTATCTTCAAGAAATTTCGGATTCCGGGCACGTAGGCCCGAGGGCATTTTTGTCAACTTTTTGTTCGAGGTTAGGAATTGTTATAAATTGGGTTGTAAAGTATAATTGAGTATATATTAATGTATTTATATGATCGTTGGCTAGTTTTGGAGCATTGTGCGTTGGTGCAAGTCTTCGGAAGAATGTAGAATATCGGTTGTAGATCTACGGAGCGAGGTGAATCTCCTTTCTAATCTTGTGAGGGGGAATTTACCCCATAGGTAAAATAATTGATTATGTGCTCCTATATTTGGGGGCTACGTATGCACGAGGTGACGAGAGTCCGTGCGTAGCTACTATTATGCTATTGTCGGGGTAGTTAGGACCCATAAGCATGTTATATTTGGATTAATTGTGAACCCATTGGTAGCTTGAATTGCTTAACTCGCATCGAATTAGTAAGTGAATTTCTAAAAGGATTAAACGTCATTTCTTAAATTGTTAAAGGAGAATTGGTTTTATTTGAATAAATATTCCCCGATAAGTTCTTATTTGATTGTAGCATGTGTTCTTATGTGTACCTGCATCGCATGCATGATTCGTGAGCAGGGTATGTATTTATTTTTGGAACGGGCCGAACGCCTCGGCAGATTAATAGATGCATCTATAGGCGCGTCGTCGACCCTCGGCAAGTGCACATTTATTTCTGTTGGATCGGGCCGTCGCCTCGATATGATTTGCGCATGCTTGTATTGCTGCCTGGACTTATTTAAGTTGTTACATGCCTCACTCTGGCTCGAGATCATTTTGTTAATAATTAAAGTAAATCTTGGAAAATTTCCTATGAAAGAATTATGTGTTTACTTGTTTCCTCTATCTGGATTAAAATCATGTTTATAAAATAAATCCACTGTTTAATACGTGTATTAAGGATAAATAATCATTGGACTATTAGAGAGTGTCAAGTTGACCATCTCGTCTCTACCCCTTCGGTATTAGGCGAAATACTCACTGAGTACACGTTGATTACGTACTCATACTACACTTCTGTGCATTTTTGTTGCACATGTATATATACTTCTAGTAGCCTACTGGGCGTAGCAGCACGGACGTTTCTGGGACTAGGTGAGTTGCATCATTCGAGGCGACCGCATCTAGGGTAGTCCCTTCCAGTGTACTGTATTTACTTTCCCATATGCAAAAGGTTTTGATCCTACTAAACGATGCATGTACCACTCTAATCCTCTTTGGAACTTGCTGACTGAAGTTAATGATATTGAAGTTGGTAACGGTCTTGGCAGTATTGATGTGGAACTCTTGGAAAGACACTCCATCTCTTGGATAGCTGGGGAGGAGTCTTGGTGGTTTATTTTGTTGTCATTTCTGTTGTCCGGGTTATTTTCAGGGTTGTAATCAGGATATTGTCTTGTGAATCAAACACTTCTATCCTTTTATTTTGTCTAGTTTATTTAGTCGTAGTAGCTCGTTTAGTGTTGTCTGGTTTTTTTCAGGATTGTAACCCCAGCTTATTTTACTTGTTTTATTGTTCAAACCTTTTCACCATCTGTCTAATGTAATTTCCTATTTTCTGTTATTTCTGGTCAGTGTTTGTTTAGTTCTCTTTCCCTTTTATAGTTTTTTTCCTATTGACTCTAGTGACATGATATGCATGCGTAATTCTCAGCCTGGTCTTAAAAGTTAGTTTAGTTTTGAAGCAATGAAACAATTATAAAGATGATAGGGATATTTGAGGGAAATAAGTAAAGGCATTTTCAGATCACTTAAAACCCGAATTGCGTGAAACTGGGGCAGATAGAACATAAAGAAGATACTTCAAAAGATGATACAAGGTTCTAGGCAATGGCATGAAAAGTTGCCTTTTGCTTTGCTGGGCTACCATACTATTATTCGCACTTTAGTAGGTGTAACTCCTTATTTGTTGGTATATGGTACTGAAGTGGTGATACCCACAGAAGTTGAAATTACATCACTTCGGATTGTTGCTGAAGCTGAAATTGATGATGATGAGTAAGTCAAAACCCGTTTGGAGCAATTAAGTCTGACTGGCGGCAGCGCGTCATGGTCAATTGTATCAGAAGAGAATAGCAAGAGCATACAACAAGAAGGTGCGTCCCCAAAAAATTTGAAGTGGGTCGGCAAGTATTGAAACGCATCCTGCCACATCAGGCTGAGGCTAAAGGCAAGTTTTCCCCAAATTTGCAGGGGTCGTTCATGGTAACAAGAGTGTTGTCCAATGGTGCTTTGTATTTAACTGATGTAGAAGCCAAATGTGTGGATATGGCTATCAATTGTGTGGCAGTCAAAAGATATTATGTATAATTTCTTCAGTTTGTTTAATTGTGTTGTTTGTATTTGGCACGCTTTGAAGATTGGAATGAATAAGTCGTTTTATTCTGCTATCTAAACACTTTATCCTTTGTTGCCCCCCCCCCCCTCCCCCTTGAGCCTTATTTATTTTCTTTCATATAACTCTTTTGGAATCAGAAGCAGAGTTTAGAAGTACAAATACAGAATAAAAAAAGAGGAAAAAAGAAGAGAAAAAGAGAAAGAAAAATTGGAAAAGAGTAAAAAAAAAAAGAAAAGAAAAAAAAAGAAGAGAAAAGTATAAAAAATAAAGCAATTCCTATGTCATGAACTATATTCGACCTGATTCCTTTTAAGGATACGTAGGCAGCCTCACGGTTCGGTCCCATCAAAATAAAATTTCAAAACTCCCAAAGCTAAAGAATCTGGGGCAGAAGTTGTGGTCGTCATAAGAGACATGATACCGAAAGTTGTAATTTTGAGCCCTTTTAAGCTGTTTTTGAGCCTTTATGATACCTTTTGTTTCTAATACTATCCAAAAGCCTACATTACGGTCCAAAGAAAGACCTTTTGATCAACCTTTGAGTAGTGCTAAGTCAAGCGAGTTAGAGGTATGCTTCTCATCAAGGGCAACACTCCGTTCTACACAAGGAAAACAAAAATGAGATAGTCTTATCGGTGAAAACCTTCATAGGCACCATAAAGTGACGGTAAGTTGAGAGAAAGAACAAAATGAGAGAGGCTTGATGGTAAAAACCCTTCAGGCACTACAAGTCGAATAAGGATCATGAATCAGATGGGATAATCGAAGCATTGAAGCCCAGTTTCACGACTTAGAGGTACAACAAATGTTGAATATTAGACTTGCTTGATAGATTAGGCCACTTAATCCAAAGGTGCATGTCATGGTCATTAGAGTCGTTGTCCGTATCTTATAGGTTTCAACTTTGTAATTTTCGTGTTAGGTATCATCTCTTTCCATTGTCCCTTACTTTGTTCCTTTTGTCTTGTTTACTTCTTTTTCTTGAGTCTATTTAGTCAAAACAAGTGAGAAATGACTTTAAAATTATCTACCAACTTTCCAATTGCACAAAACGGAATCTATCTTGCACATCAAAGTGGCATAAGTCAGGAAGGAACAGTAGGCGTACTGAGTTGGCAACAATCAACGTGCTTTGAGATTCATGTGAAATGCAAAAGTTCAATATATGGCAATTCATGAGCACAATGCAACAGATAAAGAGCGTTGGGTTTGAACGGATCAAAGGTGTTTTCTATGATAAGAGTGACAAAGAAAGTGGTTAGTCAATAAACAAGCAAGGTCTTTCGAGTTGAAATCAAAGTTATCATGGGAAGTGAAGGAGCAATCGCCCTCAAAGTCAAGGCCACAAACGAACCACCATGTTTAAACTCACAAGTTTTCTTTGTCTGAAACATGGATGAAAGCTATGTTCATATCAAAGCTTGAAGCTTGAATTTTTTTCCAGGTGTTATGCCCCAGTTCTGCTTACGCAAAGGCTATTGAGAAGATCACACATAACCCCTAGGAGAAGCACTTCCTAGTTTGGATTTTCAAGTTATATTTTGTTTTAGGATATGCAATTCATAAATTGAGATTTTACCAGTAGGAGACGCACTTCCTAATTGGTTCATTTAAGTTCATTCCTAGGAGATGCACTTCCTAGTCTGGGTCTTTAAAGTTATACTTTTGTTTTAAGAGACACACTTCGTAAATTTAGATTCTGCCCCTAGAAGACGTACTTCCTAGTTTTGGGCATTTAAATTCATCCCTTGGAAATGCACGTCCTAGTTAGAGTCGTTGAAGTTTTACCCATCAGGAGACGCACTTCCTAGTAGGGGCATTTCAAATTATACTTGTTAGGAGACACACTTCCTAGCTTTGGTCATTTAAATTCATTCTTAGGAGACGCACTTCCTAGTTTGAGTCATTAATGCTCCATCCCTAGGAGACGCACTTCCTAGTATGGGTCTTTCAGGTTATATTTTGTTTTAGGAGACGCATTTCCTAGTCTGGGTCTTTCATGATATACTTTTAGGAGACACACTTCCTAAATTGAGATTTTTCCACTAGGAGATGCACTTTCTAGTTTGGTCCATTTAAGTTCATTCTTAGGAGACGCACTTCCTAGTTTGAGTCATTAATATTTCATCCCTAGGAGATGCACTTCCTAGTCTGGGTCTTTCATAGAGATTTCACCCCTAGGAGACGCACTTCCTAGTTTGAGTCATTTAAGTTCGGCCCTAGGGGACGCACTTTCTAGTTTGGTTCATTGGAGTTCTACTTGTAGGAGACGCATTTCCTAATCAAGGTCTTTCAAGTTATTATTTTAGGAGACGCACTTCCTAAATTGAGAGTTCATTCATAGAAGACGCACTTCCCAGTTTGATTCGTTCAATTTTCACCCCCAGGAGACGCACTTCCTAATTTGGGTCATTCAGATTTTATTTTTAGCAGACGCATTTGCTAGTCAAAGTTTCTTGGTTTTACTCATGAGAGACGCACATCCTAGTCTAGTCTTTAGTTTACTCTCATCATTGCATCAATAGTATAAGTGGTTTACAATTTTGCTAACAACTCACAAATCTTCCTAGTGCAACCTAGGGCAGAAAATTTTGTTTGTTTTGATTGCAGGCACCCACATGGAAAACAATGGAACACAGAAAGTTTCAGCAATCAGGCACCCACCTGGAAAACAAGGGAAGACAGTTCAAGTTTCACGGGAAATCAGTTCAAGTTTCAAAGGAAAACAGTTCAAGTTTCAAGGGAAAGTAGTTTCAAAGGAAGACAGTTCAAGTTCAACAATTAGGCGACCATCTGGAGAACAAGGGAAAACAGTTCAAGTTTCAAGGGAAAGCAGTTTCAAAGGAAAACAGTTCAAGTTCAACAATCGGGCACCCACCTAGAGAATAAGGAAAGAAAATTCAAGTTCAAGGGAAAGCAGTTCAAGTTTCAAAGAAAGACAGTTCAAGTTTCAGAAATTAGGCGCCCACCTGAAAAATAAGAGAATTCACTTCAGAATGCAATTCAAGTCAGCAGCAAAAGAAGCTCGCAGCAAGAATTCTATCGAGATGATCAATGGAAGTTAGTCACAATCCTGAATTAAAAAAAAAGAAAGGCAAGAAGTGAATCCAAATGGAGAAGTTGATGAAAGATGTGAGCTGCTCAAGACATAACTGAAGTCACAAGCATGGTATGTCGGTTTGATCCGAAAGGCTGAAGAAGAATGAACTAGCACCTGCAACGAGCAAGTGTCAAGGTTCAAATCCAAAGTCCGCATGAAGAACCATTCAAGATTCAGGATCAAGCTTTAGAAGACTTATAGATAGGAATCTTGAAACTCATAGTCGATGGAACGGCACTTCAATCGGCTCTCCACCTCGGTATACTCCATCATCTCACTCACTTCTGAGCTACACGTGGCTTGATTCCCTTATAGCCAAGGATATGTAAGCAGCTTAGATACTAGGGCTCGGTCACATTCTCTTTCCTCTTAGCTTTTGGTCTCTCTAAATAAGGGTCGGATCAAAAAATATATATAGTCGTTCTTTGTCTGAAAACTCTTCGCGTTCCTAGTCAATGAGGGGCAGCTGTAGACATGTGATATTTGACCCTCCCCAAGATTTTTTATATTTTAGCATGTAAATGTTTAGTTTAGGCCTAATATCGCTATTTCAGTTAATTTTGACTCTTTTACTTTATTATGTCACAAAAATAAAAATTGAAAAAAATATTTCTTCTTTTTAGTTGCTTTCAGTTTATATACCTTTCGTAAAATTAAAAAAAATATACAAAAATAGTACCTTATTTTTACTTTAATATGACATCTAAAAATACCAAAAAAAATAGGTTTATTTTAATGATTAGTCTGATTTTAATAGTTATTTTATTTAAATAATATTAATTAGTAAATAAGATAGTATTTTAGTCTTGTTCACAGGAAAAGGAAAAAATTGGGTTCGAACAACCCATTTTTAGGCTTAATTTTTGTACCTAGACCATAACAACACAAGTCCAATACCCTAAAACCCTAATAAAAACTATAAAAAAAATACCCTACTAACTAGAGAGGGACCAGTGGGGAAAATACACAAAGATACTCCAAGACCTAGGGACTCTAAGAAAAAAGCAGCGTCGCACAAAGCCAAAGACCCTCCCTGTCATTCATCTCTCTCGAGCAGCCATGAACAAGGAATTTAACAAGGACCTAAAGCTTCAGCAACCATATACCCAAACCCCACCCTCAGCGATCCTTTTCTTCTCCATTCCAAAACTAGCTGAACTTAACTCCCTCCCTCCATGACTTGAACTCGACCAACAACCACACTCACAACCTACGGCAGTGACCAAACAGAGCTCTACTGGTTGGACAAATTGACACTTCTAGTTGGAGTTTGGCTGGAAAGTTCAGATTGGATAGTGAAGCTTGAACGCCGATCTGTTTGGTTTCGAGTTCTAGCGGCCACCGTTAAAATCGGCAACCAATCACACACGAACAATAAGAGAAACAGATGGATGCGGATAGAGATAGGAGTGAACGGGAACGAAAACATTAAGTTTCTTTCCTTCAGTTTATTTTTTTTGATTTTTCATCTCAAACTTGGAGTCCTTTGATTTTTCGTTCCAAATGGATAATTTTTGAGTTCGTGTTCGGTTGCCAATTTTTTCGCCGATTGGAGGTTCTATTTGAGTATGTTCCAAGTTAATTTGAGATCTGTTTGTTGGTTATTAATTCTGTTCGAATTGACGATGAGGTGCATCGAGGTTTCCATTAAGGTCACCGGTCGCCGCCTTTACTTGTATTTCCAAACAGAAATCGTTAAAGACCAGTGAAGGTTTATCTCTTCTTTCTCCTTAATGTTATTGTTTAATTATTTGTGAAGATTTGCTTTATACATTCATGGACCTTATCATGTTTGCGTCACTTTTTCACTGTTATTTGTGGTTTTGATTAACTTGTGAGTGCTATGTTTTATTTTTAGTTTATGTTATTGAAAGCATTTTGCATAAGCAAACAATTAATTTAGTTCCTTTTTGGTTGATGATTTCACGTTTTGGTAATTGTGTATTAATTAAATAACACAAACAGACAGAGTGTTCTTTTTTAACAATTCATGGTCTCAGCGGAAAATGAAATTGGTTTACAAAAGTAAATAAATCTGGAAGATTGGGTAGCTACATGAAACACCAGTCTTGTGGGATACTGAGCCGGAGCTTTAAATAAATCAGGATACCTATTTTTCAGAAAAAGGATGAGTCATGTTTAATTTATTAGTTCTTGTTTTGACCCGTCTATTGTTAGTCTAAGAGGTATTCAACTTAAATTTTACTCGATTTTCACCATTTTTAAGTTCAAGCAGATTAATCACACCAGAATACATATGTAATTCCAAAGGATTAGAATCCAAAATTACCCAATCCCTGCAAAATTACATATGAGCATTCGTAGTTTGTTTCAGGCACTTAATTAAATCATCATAACTACAGGTACGGTTCACGTGGCTTAGTTGTGATACCTAATTTTAAATTAGTTTTTTTAAAATAGAGACATCCGTAATTAAATGCTTTTCCCTTTAATAAAATTGAGGAGTGTCATCCAATCACTTAGTCTATGGCCCTCACATCGATATCTTAACTAGTGTAGGAAATGCCTTGAAATCTCGTCGTTCGCTTTAGGCATGCTAATTAAATAAATTATCGTAGCTACGGGTACGGTTCCCGTGACGTGGTTACGACACTTAATTTCTAAAATTAGGGAGTACATTTATGTGACCCGACCACAATTTAATCTTTTTAATAAAATAAGCATGTTGTGGATCATGGGTACGGTTCTCGTGACATGATTCGCAAATACGTGATCAAAGTAATTAGTTGTATAACAATTGGATTATTAAAAGCGGTTTAAAAGGAATAAAATGTACATAGATTTCAAAGAACTTGTAAAATCAAAGTAAATAGGTCAATAATAATAGTTGAACGACGGTGTTAAAACCACGAAATCTGGGAATGCCTAACACCTTCTCTCGGGTTAACAGAATTCTTTACCTAGATTTTTGTGTTCGCGGACTGTAAAACACAGTCAATCTTTCCTCAAATCGGGATTTAAAACTGGTGACTTGGGACACCATAAATTATCCCAAGTGGCGACTCTGAACAATAAGTAAATAATCTTGTTTCGATTGTCACTTAACTTGGATAAAACTCCCTTACACCGCCTGTCGGTGATGTAAAAAGGAGGTGTGATAGGTCCGCTCTTACAATTTCACCATGGGCAATCAAAAGGTGACAATAGTACAAAACCCAACCTACCTAGCCAGAGTCACGGTAGAAGCATTGAGTAAAGCACTAGCAGCCTTTGGGCCTCTCTTATGGCAGTTGATGGTCAACAGAGACAGCAACTCACCATTTACCGACCCTCAAGGACTCAACAACCACATTCTACAGAGCTACCAAACCCTATCGTTCTTCCCAGATCTAATGAAAGAGGATCCATCAGCAGAGCCAATCTTCGTAATGACCGACCAACAAACTCAACACAAACCATCATCTTTTTCTCCGAAAGAGGAGCATTCCCCCCTCTCCAAAATATCAAGAAAGGAATCTCCAAAGCGCTGGAGATCCTTAAGAAGAAGAATGCTTCGGAGGAAGAGGGACACCTTATGCCACACCATGAACTGACTCGCTCCTACTGGACTCAGTGAGAGCAATAGAGTTCAGCACAAAAACCAGTGAGATAATAGTGGTACTATGCCCCAGAACGATGATCAAGTATGGAATGAGTTCGTCTCTACCCAAACCCATGGTCCATTCAAGCCCTTACTGAACCTAACCCCAGTACTGAGTCTCAAGAGTAAATCACCCCTACCTCTAATGAAAAATCCGCAAGGACCAAGGAACCTTCAAGAGTGACCTCACCAACCACCCCCAACTCTACTGATGAATTATATCATATGGAATGTTAAGGGAGGAAACAATGCCGAGTTCAAGCGGCACTACCTAGAAATGGTGAAAATGTACAAGCCTGACATGCTTGTCCTGCTTTTAACAAAAATGGCAGGCCACCAGAATCTGGCTCAAGAGCTCCAATTTGATATGATCATCTAGTCTCCAGCAATATGACTCTTTGGGGGTATAGTGTTCATGTGGAAAGAGGAATATGTGGTAGTTGAAGAAGTGAAAACTACCCCCCAAGGCATCCATGCAATGGTTAAGGTAAGTCCAACCACCCTCCGTGGCTCTTCTCTGCTATCTATGCTAGTAATATTTTAGCTAATAGGAAACTCCTATGCGAGAAACTAATCACAGTATCAAAAAAACCTTAAAACCAACTGGTTTGGAGGAGGAGACTTCAATGAAGTCTTAAAGGTCAAGGACAAATTTGGGGGCAATCCCATAAACCTGAGCCGCAAAAATTTGTTCTGGAACTGTATATATGAGTGTAACCATATGGACCTAGGCTATAAAGGAAGCAAATTCACTTGAACTAATAAAAGGTACAGTAATAGAACATCTCTAATCTTGGAACGAATAGATAGTGATTCGAAAATGAAGGTTGGATTCAACAGTACCTAAAGGCTACTGTGATACACCTAGCTAGGACCCACTCAGATCATTGCCCTTTACAAATTAACTTGGTAGGGCCACCAAATAACAACCCATCAAGGCCCTTCAGGTTCGAGTCAATGTGGGCTAGCCACCCATCTTTCCCCAACATCATCAATAGGTCTTTCTCATATCATTCCACCCTCGTTCAATCCACTAATTCCTTCAAGACTTTTAATTCATCATTGATAACAGGCAATCCTAACTGGCTGGTTGGAAAACTAAATGCCTCAACATGACTGGGAGAACAGTTCTGGCCAAAACTTCTTTGAACAGCATTCCTAGCCATGTAATGCAGTATATCAAACTGCCCACTAAAGTTACCAATCATATTGATAAAATTTAAAAGAACTTTTTTTGGGGCACCACCCCTGGAAAAAGAAGTTACATCTAATCATGTGGGAGGTGGTCACTAAGACCAAGGCTGAGGGAGGGCTAGGACTCTAAAAGGCTAGTATCAAGAACAAATATTCCCTTACCAATCTTATGACAGACTTATAAAAATACTAATTGTCTATGGGCAAGTGTTCTAATTCACAAGCACTACAACATGTCCAAAAATGCTAGGTCAGATAGAGCCTCTAGATAGCCTAGACACCCAAAATCTCCAATCTGGCAGGGCATCCTAAAGGGCTGGAAAATATGTAATAAAGCAAGAAAATGTGTAGTCCACAAAGGAAACAGGGTCAGTTTCCTAAATGATGCATGGATCCCAAATCAGCTAACAATCAGACAAATGATTGAGGTCCCATTAAGCCAAAATGACCTAAGTGCTAAGGTTAGCTCAATCCTTGACCTGGGAAATTGGGACACATCAACTTTGTCCATTGCCCTACCTCCAAGTATCATACATGAACCTGTTGAACTCTGTATTTATTCTCCCTGTTAAAGCTAAAGAAGACAACCTTATATGGAATTTGACTCCTAATGGTCAGTTCTCAAATAGTTCTGCTTATTTATTCCTAAGCAGGATTGTCACCAGCCCCCATTCTGGTGAGGAAAGCTCCTTCAAATGGATCTGGAAGTTTCAAGGCCCCAACAAAATCAAGTACTTCATCTAGCTTCTCTCAACTAGGAGCTTCCTCCACACAATTGGGATCAACTGTGACCTGCAATTTCCTTATTGTAACAATGGACAGGAAACTATTGCCCATATTTTTCTTTGAATGCTCGAATGTTGTCCATTTCTGGAATGAAATTCTATCAAAATCTTCAAGGAACAGTTCACGATAGGCTCCAGTTTTCAATATCCATCAGTGGCAATCATCATGGAACTCTAACAGAAATGTCCCTTTCAACAACTATATCCTAAGATTGAAAACCTAGTCTGAAGAATTTTCTCCTAGGATAATTTTAAAAAAAAAAAAAGATGTCTCGATTAAAAAAAAAAAAAAGAGACGTTGGGGCAATTTGTTTAAAAGAATGATTTTCTCAAAAAAAAATCCTTCTTGGTTAATTTTAGCATAAGTACACAATTTAGCAGTCTCATTTTTCCAACATAGGACTCCAATCCCTAGTTGAGATTTTTAGACATAGGGCCTCCATTCCCTAGTCGCTTTTTTTACCAACATTAGGGCTCTAATCCCTGAGTTGCATTTTTAGATATAGGGTCTTCATTCCCTAGTCGCCTTTTTACCAACATTAGGGCTCCAATCCCTGAGTTGAGTTTTTAGACATAGGGCCTCCATTCCCTAGTAGCCTTTTTGCCAACATTAGGGCTCCAATCCCTGAGTTGACATTTTAGGTATAGGGCTCTATTCCCTAATCTTTTCCATCCTAGATAGACACAATTCTTGTTTTATTCGGAAAAAAAAAAGAGAAAAAAAGAGAGAATAAGTTCAAACTTTGTCACAAATAACTCACGAAATTTTCCAAGTAAAAACTGGGACAGAAAAATTTCGTTCGTTTGTTTGTTTTGGTGTCTGAGTAGGTTTGACCTCGAGGCACATGATCTGAGATGACCAAATGATGAGTCTCCATCCATAATAAAGAAAATAAGAAAAGAAAAAGAAGTGAACTCAAAATGCAGAAGCAGAGAAAGATGCGGACTGCTCAAGATATAATTGAAGTCACAAGCTTTGCATGTCCCGCCTTGATCCGAAAAGCTAAAGAAGGAAGAACCAACACCTGCAGCTAACAAGCATCAAGATTCAGATCAGAGTCCGCATAAAGAATCAACCAAGACTAGCTTCAGAAGACTCATAGATAGGAATCTTGTAACTCGTAACTGATAGGCTTAGTTAGTCTTTTTCATTTTTGATTTTGATGTAATAACGGGACAGCGGACCGGAGCCTCGGACGGAACCTCACTCGACTCTCATCCTCTTCACACACTCAATCACCTCATTCACTTCTGAACTACACGTGGCCTGATTCCTTTGAATGGAAGTCTGATTTATGATCCTCTAATTTGTGAATGCAGGCCACTCATTCATAGGATGGACATCGTGGCAATGAGGTACATCTATCGGGAGCAGAACAGAGTAGCTGATGCATTGGCCAAGGAAGCAGCAAAGGAGATCTTTTTGAACAAGTCTAGGATATTATCAGTTCCTCCGATGTTTGTCAATGATGTATATTGGGCAGATATCCTAGGAACTGAACTAGTTAGATCTTTTGTGGGTTGTAATATAAACACAACCGTGTAACATTACAACTATGGGAGTACTACAATACCCCAGCAATGCCCCTGATGTAGTTTCTTTTGTTAACTAATATATATATATATATATATATATATATATATATATATATATATATATATATATATATATATATTTGATAA
>MU681656.1:131093-149595 GCA_026770625.1 Nicotiana glauca | reverse complement strand
AGCCTGAACAGACAAGATACCTGTAACAACATCTGGAGAAGCCTCAGCACTCTGGCGGCCAATCAAAGCATAGAACCGGCTAGGTCCACCCCTACCACGAGCTCCACCCCTAGCTGCACCGCTCCCTGCTGGAGCTGGAGGACGCACTGATGATGTAGCAACTGAAGAATCGGATGACTAGGCAAATCCCCTACCCATACTCTGATTGGGCACATGGCAGTCTCGCTGGATGTGACCTCTCACCCCGCACCTATAACATACGGGGATATCCAAATAGCAAGTCTCTGTATGAAATCTCCCACACTTGGGGCATGTAGTTCCCCCCTGCTACTGAGACCTCACTCCTGAACGACCGGACTGGCGGGACCTCCTACTGTCTGAACCTGGTCTCGAGTGACTGCTCTGCTGATGACTGTGCACGGATGGCGGTGCACTCACTGAGGACTGAGCATATGACCGGGATGGCCCTGATGACCCTCTCCCCGGAACTGGTCTCCCTGAGTGACCCATTGTCCGGGCCCTGCTGCTACTCTTCCTTTCTGCCTGACTCTTCAACTTCCTAGCCTCTATGGCCTGAGCGAACCCCACAATCCTCCCATAATTCATATCTGAGTGCAACGCTGCTGTAGCAGCCTCATTCACCACCAAAGGACTAAGGCCCTAGACAAATCGCCGAACTCGGGCATCCATGGTCGACACTAACTGACGAGCATACTTGGACAACCTCACAAACTCCATGTGGTACTCCCAAACACTCATACTGCCCTGTTTGAGAACCTCGAACTCAGTGGCACGGGCTGCCATTGTCTCGGCAGGCAAGAAGTGGTCCATGAAGGCATCTACAAACTCATCCCATCTAGCCGGAGGTCTTCCCTCCTCACGGGAATCCTCCCACATCTCAAACCACGAACGCGCTGCTCCCCTCAACCTGTATGAAGCCAACTCTACCCCCTCTATCTCTAGAGCCTTCATCACTCGAAGGGTCTTATATATCTCATCAAGGAAATCCTGCGGATCGGCCTCTGGGTCTGTGCCTGAGAATTCTGGAGGGGCCAATCGCAGAAACTGGTGGACTCTGGAGCTGGAGGAATCTCCCTGTCCGCTGGAGGACACAGGGGCATCATGAGATCTCTGGGCCTGGGAGTCCACTAACTGGGTCAACATACGGATGGCTCCTCTAAGGTCCCCATCAGAAACCCCGGGACCGGAAGCTGGAACTGTATCAGAATCAGGAATATTGGCCGGAGGGATGGTGGCACCCTCTGCCGCAGCTGGAACAGGAATGCTTGGATCTGGAATAGATGGGTCGGGCAGATTCAAGGCCGGTGAGTCACTCTCACCCACGGCATCAGGTTCATGATTCACGGCCACACTTGCGGTGGCGTTGGCCCCAAGGCCGAGTCTAGCTCTCTTGTTAGGTGCCATTTCTGAAAATTTCGGAACAGAGCACGAGTTAGACATAAATACTTCCTCTTTTCACTTCACCGCACGATATAGAATAACAAAGAAGAGGGTAAATTCCTAAATGTCCATGCAGCCCCCTACTTATAGATGTGGTCGACAACACACCGATAAGAAGGGCTCTACTAGACACGGCTCCGAGACATCCTAGGACACTTTAAACCTTAGGCTCTGATACCAAGTTTGTCACGCCCCAAATTCGAGGGACATGACCGGCGCTCGACCGGGTAGCCCCAATCAAGCGGACCTGGGTGCCTTTCCTAACCCACGTGTTACCCCTGTATTTTTCATTACTTATTAACCAAAAGATTAACCATTTCATAATTGAAATCACTCTTTTTCGAAACATACACAACATGCTTAATTTCTTTAACAAGTTTACAACTTACAATGCCCGACATATAATTACATAAGTCCATAACCCATATTTACTGTCTACGGAGCCTCTAAGATATGACAGGATAATAAGTACTTGCCGGTAACAAGGCTCCGGCTATACCTTACACAAAACCAAAATAAGACTCAAAAATTAGAAGTGGCATGAGCCACGCAGGTCCCCTAGAGGAAAGGGTCTCACCTAACAGCCAGTGGAAGATAAAGGAGTGCTACTGCCGATGAACTGAAGTACCTGCTACGAATCCACCTACAATCATAACACGAATGTAGCGCCCCCGGCAAAAGGGACGTCAGTACACTAGAATTGTACTGGTATGTATAAACAAGCTTTGTCCCAAGTAAACTCAAGCCATAGACAAGTAAGTCACGGTAATTGAAACAACAAACAAATACATAAAGAAATAACAAGTCAAGCCAAACAAGTTTTCAACACTTAACTTTGTTTCAAGTAGTCCTCAAACCATATACAAGTAGAAAACAACAATAGAAGCAACAACCAAACACACATGGAAGGCACAATCAAGCCAAACAAAGGGACAATCAGTGCCCCACAGGTTACAAACTCTCCTGCTGTCTCCTTTCACAATGCCTCATCAATGATTTCACAATTGGTACACATATCGATTTCAATGGCGATTACGATCGCTTTCCACCCTTATTACCTCGGCCACCCTTATCACCACAACCCGCACCTTATTACTTCGTGTTGCGGCGCGCAACCCGATCCCACCGTACATTTTCAATTCACAAACAATCACAACAACAATAATGAACAATTCACAAAGATCACAACAACGACAATAAGCAATTTACAAAGATCACAACAACATTTCCTTAAGGAGTAACAACAATGATTCACAAGTGTTCCCATAACCATCAATACTATTTTCCGTCGAATTCCACAATTCACAAGTATTTCCATAGCCAATAGTACCAATTCTAATATATTCCACAATTCATAAGCAATTCAAGTTGTTACAATAATTACCCACCAGGAGCCAATGTGTTATTTCCACCGTTGTTCCAATTTCATCATTCACGATTTCCCTTTTTATCAATCGTTTCCCAACTCTTACCACATAACATTTAACCAAACCAATCAACACCCAACAAACCAATCACAAGAGTTTCACAAACAATTCACATAGCTATCACATACCATTTATTCGTACACCAAAACAGGGCGATTTCACAAAGATCAAAGTTAGCCATACATACCTGGAGTCGAATTCCCTTTCTTTTTCTTTTATCTCCTACTTCCAATTCACCCAATAATCTAGCAGCGTCAATCTAGGTCACAAGTTACACATATATCTTAGAAACGAAATTCACAATTACTATCCGAGCTTATTTGGGTTATCGAGCACCGCCCCTTACTTCTACCCATTTCCATTTTACTAAATTTCAAGTATAAAGAACATGCATGAGTGTCTAACTTCCATTTTCAAGAGTTAATGCATGAAAATCTTTCTTTCCTTTAAAATCTGAAAATCAAGGAAAAAAAAGGGTTAGGGTTTTTACCTTTAGAATTTGGGGAAGAAGACACTTGCTTTAGAATTTTCCGGACCAAGCCATTAGAAGAACAATCTTTGAAGAGGATAGGTTTTTCCCTCAAGAATCTCTCCTCCCTCTCTCTTATTTTGCTCAGAAAATATGTAAAAATAAAGTGTTGGGGTGTTTTATTGAAGAAGAGATCGGGTTAAAAAAATTAGAAAATCTGGGCCGAGTCGGGTCTGCGGTCGCATCTGCGATCGCAGAGTTAACATGCGGTCCGCATAATGGACCGCAAAATTGCTCCCAAAAACTAAATGTTCTGACACGATCTGCGACAAGAATGCGGTCCGCATTCATGTTCTGCGGTCGCATAATGCGCCGTAGAATTGACCGCATTTTAACTTCAATTTTTGACAAATCTTCTGTTACACTCTGCGGTAGGAATGCGGTCCGCATAGCTGATCTGCGACCGCATTCTTGACCGCAGAAATGATAATTTTTTTTGGAAAAATTTATTCTTTTGATTTTTAAAGCTTACAAGTATAGCATACTTTTGGGTCCTAGACTACCCGGACACTAGCATAATCGTAGCTATGCACAGACTGTCGTCACCTCGTGCGTACGTAGCCCCCCACAAATAGGAGCACATAACCAGTTATTTACCTATGGTGACAATTGCTTCTTACAAGGTTAGAAAGATGAATTACCTCGCTCCAAAGATCGATAACCGGCATTTCACGCCCTTCTTAAGACTAAAATTGATGCGCAATTCTCCAAAACTAGCCAATAATTATGCAAATCTATTAATATATGCTCGATTACTCATAACAATCCAATATATAACAATTCAAAACCCCGATCAGAAAGTTGAGAAAAACGGCCTCGGGCCCACGTGCCCGGATTCCAGATTTTTTTGAAGATTACGCTTACCCATGACTCCATGAACTCAAATATACGATTTTCTCTTAATTTCATACTCAAAATCGTGGTCAAATTCCAGGGATATCAATTTTCTAGGTTTTCCCTCAACCCCAAGTTTTCTACAAATTTCCATGTCTAAATCGATATATAAACCTTGTATTTAACTCAAAGCTAGCATAAATTACTTAACTCATGATGAATGACGGAACCCCCTCTTAAAAAGCTCCAAAAATTGCCCAAGCCAAGAGAAAAATGGGGAAATGAACTCAAACCCCGATTTTAAACGTTCTGCCCAGCCCAGGTCCACCCTTCTTTGCGTTCGCGGCCTGTCGCTCGCATTCGCAAAAGCCAGTTACCCAGCCCCTTCGCGATCACATACCAGGCCTCGCATTCACCTAGGCCAATGACCAGGCCCAAAAAAATTCCTTCTCTGTGTTCGCGAAGGTCAGCTGCCCAGACCCATCGTGTTCGCGTTATCCTCTACGCCTTCGCGTAGACCAAATAGCCTTGGGCCCAGCTCTCCTTTACCTTCTTCGCGTTTGCGTAGTCTTGGTCGCGTTTGTGAAGTCTAAACTTAGCAGACCCATATACTCCTCTTCGCGAACGCGGCACTCCCTTCGCGTTCGCGAAGAAGGAAACTAGATACCAGCGAACAGCAGTTCCAAAACAACCCGAAATGCTCTGAAACCACCCCCAAACACACCCGATGCCCCCGGGACCCCAACCAATCATGCCAACCAGTCCCAAAACACATTAAAGAATTGATCGAGGCCTCAAATCACTTCAAACAACGCTAAAATCATGAATCGACCTCCAATCCAAGCTTAATGAACTTTAGAAGTTCAAACTTCTACTTTCAATGTTTAAACCTATCAAATCATGTCCGATTGACCTCAAATTTTGCACGCATGTCATATTTGACATTATGGACCTACTCCAACTTCCGAAATCGGATTCTGACCTCGATATCAAAAAGTCCACTTCCGGTCAAACTTCTCAAAAACCGTCAATTTTCTATCTTTAGCCAAATGGCTCCAAAATGCTCCACGGATCTCTGAATTCACTTCCGATCATGCTCCCAACTCCAGAATCACCATAGAGAGCTACTACCAGACTCAGAATCCCAAATAGGCATCGATAACACTGAAATGTACTTCAACCCAAACTTATGAAATTTCTTCCAAAATGCTAACTTCTGCAATAGGCGCCAAAATGCTACCGAGTCATCCAAAATCTTACCCAAACATACACCCAAGTCCGAAATCATTATACAAACCTGTTGGAACCTTCGAATCCTGATTCCGAGGTCGTTTACTCAAAAATCCAATCCTAGTTAATTCATTCTACTTTAATCTTCCAAAATGAGAATTCTCTTTCCAAATCAACTCTGAACTTGCCGAAATTGAATTCCGACCATGCGTACAAGTGATAATACCTGAAATGAAGCTACTCATGGCCTCAAACTACTGAACGACGTGCTAGGTCTCAAAACGACCAGTCAGGTTACAGGTACGGAGATTTCGTGGCCCATTTGAGAGGTTACTGCAGTAAGATAAGAGGCGCCAGTGGGAAAGACAAATTATTGATGGCGTATTTCAGTCAGAGTCTGAGTGGGGCAGCCTTGGAGTGGTACACCCTCCAAGATGCTAACAGGTGGTACACGTGGGACGATATGGCTCAGGCCTTTGCCAGGCACTTTCAGTACAATACAGAAATTGATTGTGTTGTCTCAAATCCCACGAACCATTTTGTACCTCCCAATTACTACATCACAAGTCAAAACATCATACAATATTTTGTGCCTCTTCCCATAGGCCGCTACCAAGCTTAATTCTTAATCGTACCTATAGGCTCGAAATCATTAGGCACTACACTTTACCCTTTGGATCCATTAGGACCGATGTTGAGAGCCACCCGCACTGACATTGGCCCCGAATGTATTCAACTCCATAAATCTTCTAGCAGATGAATACCCTCTTGACGAAGCACCTAGAAAAATCACTTCCCTTGGAACCCGCATCTATACAAAGCACAAATCCCGAATCCTTTCCAAATCTGAATAGGAGCCAACAAGGCCAACCATAGCGCACCTTCAACAATCCCTTTGCTCAAATTACCACCAATGCTCTTTTTCCGCAGCTAAAATAACCCTTCACTACACTAATGATCAGAAACCCCGTAGGTAATTAACCGGCAATCCTTAATCGTAGGCGGTGGGACTCTCCCACTTGGCCTGAAGTCATTATTTCACAAATTCTAGAATTCACCAGGATCCTTTATCTCTTATTGATGTAACCTTGCGCAATCAACCGCCAAAATTCTCAGAATCTGTCTGTAAAACCCTCTTGTTTTATTCTGAATCGTCAACCATATTCACACGACTGATCTCTTTGCTGTATAACCAATAGAATTTTTCGTAGAAGCCTCGCCAACCACGCGACCGCTAACCTGCTCATAGGGAATAACCTCCTGTGGAAGTCACTTCCTGACATCTTCCAATGATGTTGCAGAGGATACAATCACTACGACATCAATAACCCATCCTGAGTCCGAGCTCACCACTAGCTGCACAAGTACATTCACCCCTTGTGGATATCAATTCAATATGCGGCAACATCTTCCCAATGCAAAGTTATATTGTATCCTTCTTCATTCAAGCAGCTCATTCCCGTTATATAAAATCTCCTGCTGTATAATAGCGCATATTTCAAATTAAATCCGTATACCACAAATCACTGATCACTAAAATTCCCAAGTCATCCCAGACTCTCTTAGCAGGACATTTCAAGGACATGACCCATGATAGGAAGGCCTGGAGGTCTAGCATTAGGGTTGTAGGATAGGGGTAGTTAAGCTTTCCTTACTTCATACCGGGGGTGAGGCAGGGTTGGATTAGGGTTGATCTTAGATGGCTTGCAGTTTATGTTGAACCCATACTAGTCTTGTTGTTTATCTTAGCCCCGGGGCTTAGATTTTGGTTACTGTTATTGCATGTCATTCATCTTTTGGTTTTTATGCTTCTGTTACTATTACGATTTCTACTGGGGTTACTAATGAATTCTCTTTTCTTTTTTTATTTTATCTTGTCTTTTTTAGCCGAGGTTCTATCGGAAATAGACTCTCTACCCCTATCGGGGCAGGGGTAAGGTCTGTGTACATATTACCCTCCCAAGACCTCACTATGTGGGATTTTACTAGGCAGTTATTGTTGTTGTTGTTGTATCCCAGAATCTCCTTAAGGCGCATAGTCATCGTACACCAATGCCCATATGCAACTCCGCCACTCTCCCACCTTGGCGGAACTTATTCCTTTAATCGACTACTCGACCTTTGCCTCTTATACTTGGCCTTCTAGAAATTTTTGCCAACGCCTGACACTTCCCACATGCCTTTGCACATCCATTGCTGCTTAGTTGCTACCTTAAATAAAATCTATCTTCGTGGCACTTGAACCCACAATTGCTGCCAACTTTACACCTTTCGGAAGATCATCTCTCTAAAACTGTCAACATTAGAAACACTTATTCAACCATGAACTACAGCACCCTGCGATATCTGACAGCCGCATTTTCAATACCATTTCATAATAGCTTGCCCCAAAGGCGAATTGCAGAAGATCATAACACCGGCGAACTTAGTCCGTTCAATTAGGATAACGACTCCCCATCATAGTAGAAATCTCACCACGCTTGTAAATACTAAGTCTCATTACTCCACCAGCCCACATCTGACCATTCTTAGTTCGATTGCCTTTCTCCTGCCCGAAATAAAATACTGATTCTCTAGATTATGCACTGAGTAAACCTTCCTTCAAGTCATTTACCGCCCTGACACGTAGGCAAATGTCCTACCATCATATCAATACTGCGGAACAATAGTTCATAGCATCATGGCAACTTGTGCCTAGCCTCAGAGCTCTCAAAAGTACCACTATAGAGCTGAAATGACAGAATATCCTTCCACAAGGTGACGATAATAGCTCAGACAACTCTATAGGGAGAAATACCCTGCACTGCATCGGTAGTACCATAACAATTCTTCAATTCTCGATTTATAAGAAGGAGTTCGCGTCGCACATGATTGAATATGAATGAATTAAAGGCATACACCTCCAAGGATCAAATCGCACGATAACGAATCAAGAAGGGAAGTACTCCTAAAAGTCTTGCAGCCTCCCGAGGATAAGTATAGACGTCTCCATACCGATCTGCGAGACTCTACTAGACTTGCTCCTGACTCGTGAGACCCTAGGAACCTAGTGCTCTGATACTATATTGTCACAACCCAAAATCCACTAAGGGTCGTGATAGCGCCGGACACGGATGTCAGGTAAGCCAACCAAATTACTTGATTAAATTTCCATTTTGACAATTTAAAAAACCAAGATTTTCCTTCAATCTTACTAGTATAAGAAAATCTTTACAATGTAAATAAAAGAATGTTTGGAAGTAAATACAAGTTACCTAATAATCATCCCAAAACCCAGTGTTACAAGTGCATGAGCATTTACTAAGAAGAAAATAAAATGCAACATCCATCTGGAATACACTGGACAGAAAGTAAATACAATATACTGGAAGGGACTATACTAGCTGCCGGCTGTCTCGAATAATACAACTCACCTAGTCCCAGTATCATCCGTGTTGCTACGCCCAGTAGGCCACTAGTAAAACATGAGCCTGTGCAACAAAAATGCACAGAAGTGTAGTATGAGTACGAAAATAACGTGTACTCAATGAGTATCCCGTCTAATCTCGAAGAAGTAGAGACGAGATGCTCGACTTTGACACTTACTAGAGGTCCAATAATAACATATTATTAATGTGAATATTCATGGATTTATTAACAACAGTAAATTCATATAAGCCACGAAACAGGTAGAAGTTCCTTTTTTATTTAAAAGCCTCCGGATTTGTAATCCATTACTTAACAATTATCTCAAGTCGGGGAGAGCAACTATCAATCTCAAATAATCTCAAGGAAAACAATACAAGCATGCGCAAATCATGCTGAGGCGTACATCCCGATCCAACAGAAAATAAAATGTACACTACCAAGAATCGAACGATGCAAACCATAGATGCATCTATTACCCCGCTCGCGAATCATGCATGTGACGCGGTCAAATATAAATAAACACAACACGCAGTCAATCAAGAATTCATCAAGGAACAATTATCCGAAGAAATGACAATTCTCTTTTAACAATTCAAGAAAATGAAGTTTAATCTTTTAAGAAATTCATTTACTAATTCGATGTGATTTAAGCAATTCAAACTGTCAATAAGATTACAAATATCCCAAGTATAACCCACTTTTTGGTGCTAGACTACCCAGACAATCTCGTCACCTCGTGCGTACATAGCCCCCCACAAATAGGAGCACCTAACCAATATATGGGGACAATTCCCTCTTACAAGGTTAGAAAGGAGACTCGTCTCGCTCTGAAGATCCATAACCGGCATTCCACGCCCTTCCAAAGACTCAAATTGATGCACACGCTCCAAAACTAGCCAATAATTATGCAAATCCATGAATATATGCTCAGTTACGCATTACAATCAAATATATAACAATTCCTAACCTCGATCGGAAAGTTGATAAAAACGGCCTCAGGCCCACGTGCCCGGATTCCAAAATTGTTTGAAAATTAAGCTTACCCATGACTCTGTGAACTCAAATATATGATTTTCTCTTAATTTCATACTCAAAATCGTGGTCAAATTCCAAGGATATCAATTTTCTAGGTTTTCCCTCAACCCCAAGTTTTATACAAATTTCAATGTCTAAATCCATATATAAACCTTGTCTTTTAACTCAAATCTAGCATAAATTACTTACCTCATGCTGAAAGATGGAACCCCTATTCAAAATATCCAAACAGCGCCCAACCCAAGAGAAAAATGGGTAAAATGAACTCAAACCCCGATTTTAAACATTCTACCCAGCCCAGGTCCGCCCTTCTTCGTGTTCGCGGCATGTCGCTCGCGTTCGCGAAGGCTAATTACCCTGCCCCTTCGCGTTCGCGTACCAGGCCTCGCGTTCGTGTAGGCCAATGATCCCAGGCCCAGAAAAAATCCTTCTCCGCGTTCGCAACCCGCTAACCGCGTTCGCAAAGGTCAGCTGCCCAGACCTATCGCGTTCGCGTAGACTAAATAACCTTGGGCCCAACTCTCCCTTACATTCTTCGCATTCGCATAGCCTTGGTTGTGTTCGCGAAGGCTAAACTCAGCATCCCCATCTACTCCTCTTCGCGAACGCGGCACTCCCTTCGCGTTCGCGCAGAAGGAAACTAAACACCAGCAAACAACAGTTCCAAAACAGCCCGAAATGCTCTGAAACCACCCCGAAACACACCCGAGGCCCCCGGGACCCACCGATCATGCCAACCAATCCCAAAACACATTATGGAATTGCTTGAGGCCTCAAATCACATCAAAAAACGCTAAAATCATGAATCTACCCCCAATCCATGCTTAATGAACTTTGAAATTTCAAACTTTTTTTCGATGTTTAAACCTATCAATTCACGTCCAATTGACCTCAAATTTTGCACGCATATCATATTTGACATTATGGACCTACTCCAACTTCTGGAATAAGATTCTGACCTTGATATCAAAAAGTCCACTTCCGATCAAACTTCTCAAAAACCTTCAATTTTCTATCTTTAGCCAAATGGCTCTGAATGCTCCACGGACCTCCGAATTCACTTCCGATCACGCTCCCAACTCCAAAATAACCATATGGAGCTACTCCCAGACTCGAAATCCCAAACGGGAATCGATAACACTGAAATGCACTTCAACACCAAACTTATAAAATTTCTTCCAAAATGCTAACTTCCGCAATAGGCGCCAAAACGCTGCCGGGTCATCCAAAATCTGACCCGATCATACACCCAATTCCGAAATCATTATGTGAATCTGCTGGAACCTTCGAATCCTGATTCTGAGGTCGTTTACTCAAAAATCTAATCCTAGTTAATTCTTTCAACTTTAAGATTCCAAAATAAGAATTCTCTTTCCAAATCAACTCTAAACTTGCCGAAATTTAATTCTAACAATGCGTACAAGTCATAATACCTTAAATGAAGCTGCTCACGGCCTCAGACTACTGAACGACATGCTAGGGCTCAAAACGACCAGTCGGGCCATTACAGGTACAAAGATCTTGTGGCCCATTTGAGAGGTTACTGTAGTAAGATAAGAGGCGACAATGGGAAAGACAAATTATTGATGGTGTATTTCAGTCAGAGTCTGAGTGGGGTATCTTTGGAGTGGTACACCCGCCAAGATGCTAACAGGTGGTACACATGGGACAATATGGCACAGGCCTTTGCCAGGCACTTTCAGTAAAATATAGAAATTGTCCGGGATCGCATGACCCTCGCCAACATGGAAAAGAAGCCTAATGAAAGTTTTAGGGAATACTGGGTCAGATGGAGAAAGCAAGCTGCCAGAGTCAATCGCCCGATGGAAGAAAAAGAGATGGTCGGGTACTTTCTTCAAGCTCAAGAGCCATCTTACTTTGGGCATTGATCACGGCTGTGGGTAGGCCTTTTAATGATGTGGTAAAAATGGGAGAAATGGTAGAAGATGGACGAGCAAGATTATGAGCTATTCTGCTTTAAAAGCCACAATACAAGCAATTCAGAATGACATAGGAAGCTTGTTGGGTCAGAAGGAACATGATGTTGTTGCCATGGTTATCTCAGGATCAGGACATGGTTCAATTGGTCTGCCTCACCAATATACTCAGATTCAACCCCAACCCCAAACCTATCCTCGAGCTCCACATAATCCACCTAATTATTATCCTCCGAACAAGGTTCGGTCATCCGTCCAACCACCGGGTCACTTCTTATGGCGAGCGCCAGCACCGCATAATGCACTCTTGCCTTCACAATATTTTTTAGCACCCAACAACCTTAGAAAATAGGGCAGGGAGGGGAAAAAGGCAAAGAAATAGTTTCACACCAATTGGGGAATCCTACACAAGCTTTTTTGAAAAGTTAAAGCACTCTGACCTGATTGAGCCACTCCTTGGCTATACTCCAGACCCATATGCAAAAGGTTTTGATACTACTATACGATGCATGTACCACTCTAACGTCCAAGGGTATAGCATTGAAAATTGTCGTGCTTTGAAAAGGGAAATAGAAAGAATGATTCAAGAATGGGTAATTGTGATCAAGGATAGTGACAGGGAGCATGCGCATCTGCTTGGGAACTTGCTGACTGAAGTTAATGATATTGAAGTTGGTAATGGTCTTGGCAATATTGATGTGGAACCCAGAGGCTAAGATGTCGTGCTTGGTAATTGGAAAGACGCTCCATTTTTTGGTTAGCGGGGGAGGAGTTTTGGTGGTTTATTTTGTTATCATTTCTATTATCCGGGTTATTTTTAGGGTTGTAATCCGGATATTTTTTTGTAACTCAAACCCTTCTATCCTTTTATTTTGCCTACTTTGTTTAGTCATCGTAGCTCGTTTAGTGTTGTCTGGTTTTGTTCCAGGGTTATAACCCTAGTTTATTTTACTTGTTTTGTTGTTCAAACCATTTCACCGTCTGTCTAATGAAATTTCCTATTTTATGCTATTTATAGTCAGTTTGTTTAGCTCACTTTTCCTTTTATAGACTTTTCATGCTAATTCTAGTGACATGACATGCACGCGTAATTCTCGGCCTGGTCTTAAAAGTTAGTTTAGTCATGAAGCAATGAAACAATTTTGAAGATGACAAGGACATTTGAGGGAAATAAGTAAAGGCATTTTGAGATCACTTAAAGCCCGAATTGTGTGAAATTGGGGCAGATAGAACATAAAGAAGATACTTCGAAAGATGGTACAAGGTTCTAGGAAATGGCATGAAAAGTTTCCTTTTGCTTCGGTAGGTTATCGCACTACTATTCGCACTTCAGTAGGTGTAACTCCTTATTTATTGCTATATGGTACTGAATCAGTGATACCTACGAAAGTTGAAATTACATCCCTTCGGATTGTTGCTGAAGCTGAAATTGATGATGAGGAGTGGGTCAAAACCCGTTTGGAGCAATTAAGTCTGATTGACAAAAGAAAGACTAGCGGCAGTGTGTCATGGTCAATTGTATCAGAAGAGAATGGCTAGAGCATACAACAAGAAGGGGATTCCCCCAAAATTTGAAGTGGGTCAGCAAGTATTGAAACGCATCCTGCTGCATCAGGCTGAAGCTAAAGGCAAGTTTTCCCCAAATTGGCAGGGGCCGTGTTGGTAATGAGAGTGTTGTCCAATGGTGCTTTGTATTTAGCAGATGTAGAAGGAAAATATGTGGATATGGCTATCAATTCTGATGCAGTCAAAAGATATTATGTATGATTTCTTTGGTTTGTTTAATTGTGTTATTTTAATTTAGCATGCTTTGAAGGTTGGAATGACGAAGGCATTTTATTATGCTATCTAAATACTTTATCCTTTGTTACCTCTTTTAGCCTTATTTATTTTCTTTCATATCCCTCTTTTGGAATCAGAAGCAGAGTTTAGAAATACGGATACAAAATAAAAAAAGAGAGAAAATAGGAAAAGAGAAGAGAAAAAGAGAAAAAAATGGGAAAAGAGTAAAGAAAAGAAAAGAAAAGAAAAGAAAAATAAGAGAAAAGCACAAAAAACAAAGCAATTCCTATGTCATGAACTACGTTTGGCCTGATCCCTTTTAAGGATACATAGGCAGTCTCACAGTTTGGTCCTATCAAAATAAAAGTTCAAAAGTTCCCAAGCAAAGAAACTGGGATAGAAGTTGTGGTTGTTGTAAGAGATCTGATTCCAAAAGTTGTAATTTTGAGCCCTTTTAAGTTGTTTTGAGCCTTTATGATACCCTTTCTTTCTAATCCATTCCAAAAGCCTACAGTACAGTCCAAAGAAAGATCTTCCGATCAATCTTTGAGTAGTTCAAAGGAAAGTGAGTTAGAGGCATGACTCACATTAGAGGTAATACTCCATTCTACACAAGGAAAACAAAAATGGGAGAGTCTTATCAGTGAAAACCTTTACAAGCACCATAAGGCGATGGTAGGTTGAGAGAAAAAAACAAAATGAGAGAGGATTGATGGTGAAAACCCTTCGAGAACTACAAGTTGAATAAGGATTGTGAATCAGATTAGAAAATCAGAGCATTGAAGCCTAGTTTCACGGTTTAGGGGTACAACAAGAGTTGAACATCAGACTTGCTTGACAGTTAGGCCACTTAATCAAAAGGTGCATGCCATGGTCATTAGAGTTGGTGTCCACATCTGATAAGTTTCTAGTTTGTAATTTTCTTGTTAGGTATCATCTTTTTCCATTGTCCCTTACTATGTTCCTCTTCTTGAGTCTGTTTGGTCAAAACAAGTGAGAAATGACTTCAAAATTTGCTACCAGCTTCCCAATTGCACAAAATAGAATTTGTCTTGCACATCAAAGTAGCATAAGTCAGGAAAGAACGATATACGTATTCAATAGATAACAATCGGCGTGCTTTGGGATTCATGAGAAATACAAACGTTCGGTAAATGTCAATTCATGAGAAAAATGCAACAGATAGAAGGTATTGAGTTTGAATGAATCGGAGGTATTGTCTGTGATAAGGGTGACAGAGAAAGTGGTTAGTCAATAAATAAGCAATGTCTTTCAAGTTGAAATCAAATTTAGCATGGCAAGTGAAAGAGCAATTGCCCTCAAAGTGAAGACCACAAACCAACCACCATGTTTAAACTCACAAGTTTTCTTTGTCTGAAACAAGGATGAAAGCTATATTCATATCAAAGCTTGGAACCTTGAATTTTTCAGGTGTAATGCCCCAATTATGCTTACGCAAAGGCTGTTGAGAAGATGACATATCACCCCTAGGAGACGCACTTCCTTGCCTGAGTCTTTCATGTTATGTTTAGTTTTAGGAGACGCACTTCCTACTTTGAGTTTTTCTCCTAGGAGACGCACTTCCTGGTTTGAATCATTTAAGTTTTACCCGTTAGGAGTCACAATTCCTAGTCAGGTTCTTTCAAGTTATATTTTTGTTTTTGGAGACGCACTTCCTAAATTGAGATTTTATCACTAGGAGACGCACTTACTATTTGGTTCATTTGAGTTCAATCCTAGGAGACGCACTTCCTAGTTTGAGTCATTGGAGTTTCACCCCTAGGAGACGCACTTCCTAGTCTGCGTCTTTCAGGTTATATTTTTGCTTTAGGAGACGCACTTTTTAAATGGATATTTCATTCTTAGGAGACGCACTTCCTAGTTTGGAGTCATTGAAGTCTCACCCTTAGGAGACGCACTTCGTAGTCTGGGTATTTCAGGTTATATTTCTTTTAAGAGTCGCACTTCCTAGTTTGGTTCATTCAAGTTTAAGCTTAGGAGATGCACTTCCTAGTATGGTTCATTCAAGTTTAACCCATATGAGACGCACTTCCTGATCTGGGTCTTTTGGGTTTTATTTTTAGCGGACGCATTTGCTGGTCAAAGTTTCTTGGTCTTACTCATAGGAGATTCACATCCTAGTCGATTCTCTAGTTTACTTTCATCATTGCATCAATAGCATAAGTGGTTTACAGTTTTGCTAATAACTCACAAATCTTCCGAGTGCAAACTAGGGAATAAAATTTTGTTTGTTTTGTTTGTTTTGATGGCAGGAACCCACTAGGAGAACAACGGAAGACAATTCAAGTTTCAAGGGAAAGCAGTTTAGAAGGAAGGCAGTTCAAATTTTTGGCAATCAGTCGCCCACCTGGAGAACAAGGGAATATCGTTCAAGTTTTGGCAATCATGCGGCTACCTAGAGAACAAGGGAATACAGTTCATTTTTGGAAATCAGGCGCCCACCTAGAGAACAAGGGAATACAGTTCAAGTTCTAGCAATCAGGAGCCTACCTGGAGAACAAGGGAATAAAGTTCAAGTTTTGGTAATCAGGCGCCCACCTGGAGAACAAAGGAATACAGTTCAAGTTTTGGCAATCAGGCACCCACCTGGAGAACAAGGGAATACAGTTCAAGTTTGGAAATCAGGCGCCCACCTGGAAAACAAGGGAATATAGTTCAAGTTTTGGCAATCAGGCGCCCATCTGGAGAACAAGGGAATACAATTCAAGTTTTGGCAATCAAGCGCCCACCTGGAGAACAAGGGATGTCATTTCAGAATCCAATTCAAGTTAGAAGTGGTAGAAGCTCGCGGCAAGAATGCGAGTCAACAGTCCGAGATGATCAATAGAAGTAATCTCAGTGCAGAATAAAAAACAAAAAACAAAAAAGAAAAAAAAAAGAAAAGGGAAGTGAATCCAAAATGTAGAAGCTGAGACATGAGGTGGATTGTTGAGGACATGACTGCAGTCAGAAGCATGGTGTGTCAGGTTTTGATCCGAAAAGCTAAAGAAGAATGAACTAGAACCTGCAGCTTGCAAACGACAAGGTTCAAATCTAAAGTCTGCACGAAGAACCATTCAAGAATCAAGATCAAGCTTTAGAACACTTATAGATAGGAATCTTGTAACTCATAGTTGACAGGCTTAGTTAGTCTTTTTAAATTTTTTATTTTGATATAATAACTGGACCACGGACCGGAACCTCGCTGGAACAGCACCTCACTCGACTCACTAACTCATCTCTTTCTCATTTTCCCGAACTATACTTACCTGGATTTTATTATATCCAAGGATATGTATACAACCTCGGAAGCAAGATTCGGTCAGATATTTCAAAAATGCTTCCTACGGAGTATCCAAACGAGCAAAAATTGCTCGTATCCGCTCACTTTATGTTTTTGCTAAAACTCTTTGTGTTTCCGAGCAAAGAGGGGCAGCTGTGAGCACGTAATTTTTGCCCTAGGTGAAATACTTCTACAAATTAAAGAAATAGATTTTTCCCTAATTTTTTGCAATTTTATAGGATTTTTGTTAATTGTTTGCATTTCTGCGCATGTTTACTTTTATTAAAATCATGAAGAAAATACAAAAACTACCATGCATTGCATTTAGATTTTTGTTTCCATGTTTTTAGGGTTAATTAGTTGATTAATTGTTCTACTAAAATGAAAATCACAAAAATGGTTCATTTTTTTGCATTTTTAGTTTTAATTTTAGAATATTAGTTTTTCTCTTTTAATTTAGAGTTAGTTATTTGTTATAAATTTTATAGTTGGATAATGTAACGACCCGACCCGTGGTTACGGGAGTTACCACCCCGTTTTTCCCATTTTATGCTTCTATATGTTTCATTATATGTGTTTGAAGAATTTGAAGTAATTCGGATATAGTTCGGTTAGAAATGAGACAATAAGTCTCTTTATGAGAAGGTTAGTTTGGAAAAGTCAACCGAATGTTGACTTATGAGTTAGAAGGCTCGGAACGGATTCCTGATGATTCGACTAGTTACGGGGGATGATTTGTGACTTAGGAGCGCAATCGGAATTGAATTTGGAGGTCTGGTGTAGAATTAGGCTTGAATTGGCTAAGGTTGGATTTTGGCGAATTCCGGTTGGTAGGTGAGATTTTGATCCAAGGGTCGGAATGGAATTCCGAGAGTTGCAGTAGCTCCGTTAGGTGATTTTGGATATGCGTGCAAAGTTTCAGGTTATTCGGAGGTGTTTAGGTCGGGTTTTAGATCAAATGCAAGTTTCGGAAGTTTTAGTTTAACTTAGGCTTGAATCCATGGTAATTCGATGATTTTGATGTTTATAATAGTGTTTTTATGTTACGAGCAAGTTTGAATAAAGTAATAGAACATATCTGTACATTTGGTTGAGGTCCCGAGGGCCTCGGGGTGAATTCAAATGGCTAACGGGGAATTTTAAACATGAATAGTGTAGCAGAAATTTGCAGAGAAATTTTACTCTATGCGATCGCGTAGGTATGTCTGCGATCGCATAGAAGGTTCTGAGGGGGTGGAGATTTTGCTCTATGCGATCGCGTAAAGGTGTCTGCGATCGCATAGGTCGAGGAACTTGTTCAGTGCGGTCGCGTGGGTGTTAATGCGATCGCGTAGTAGGAAGAAGCAGAGCTATGCGATCGAATGGTCTGTTATGCGATCGCGTAAGAGGATTTTCAGGGCCTGGATTTTTGGTCTATGCGATCGCAATGGTATTGACGCGATCGCATAGAAGGGTCGCCTGGACAGAACAGTTTAAGGGTTAATTTCAGTCGCAACCCACATTATATTTCCACCATTATTACTCCGCCAAGAGAGCTTTTTGAGCGATTTGAAGAGGATTTTCAACGGGTATTGCT
>MU681656.1:113058-127303 GCA_026770625.1 Nicotiana glauca | reverse complement strand
CCCCCCCCCCCATCAGAGACCGTCTTCCTTCTTCAGCCATTAGAGACCCTAAAACCCTAGCAACCACAACCGGTCACTTCACCACCCAACTCAGCCGCTTCATTATCATGTCGAACTCCATCTCCAGCCACCTTCACATAACCAATAGCCTGTCACAGATCTTCCATTAGCCTTAAAAACCAACCTCCGCCGAAAACTAGAAACCACGAGGCTTGATCTCTGGAAAAGCCGATAGGAACTTCGTCCGCTGGCCATCATCCATCACTGAATCTGCCTTTTCTCGTTCATAACAGCCCGCCTGAAACCAGCCTAAAAATCACGCGCACATACACATATGATAGGGAAATAGAAACGGACAGAAGATAGGAAAAATAAAAAATACAGATTTCTGTTTTTTTTGTCACTTTTGGATTCTATTTTTTTTTTTGTATTCAAGTATGAATTTTGGTTAAAATATGGTTTTGAAACTGAGTTCGATTTGAGGTCGTCACTATTCATCGAGGTTCAGAATTGTGGTTCGTAGTTTCAAATAATTTTGTTTGCTGTTTTGATTCGATCGTAGCTATGATTTATTGATGTCCTTATAACTGTTGGAATTTTCATCAATCAAAGTCAAACTTCAGTTCATGGAAATTTCGGTTCGAATCCAGGGGGTATGTTCTCTTATGTTTGTATTCTCCAAATTTGGTTTAACGTGACATCACGATTGCTTCACTCATTTGTTAGTACAGTTTGAATTTGTTTGTTTGAATTAGTCTCAGTATGAGTAAAGTGCAACCTTGTTCATTTGAAGTGTTATTTGAGGTAATTAATTTTAATTCTTCCTAAAATATCTATTTAAATTGTTCGTCAATTTTATTTACATTAGATGTGTTAGAATCGGTTTAGCTAGAATACTGCTGTTTTGGTGGAAGAAAATGAACAAGAATTTTGACCAAGTACCTTGTTGATAAGAACGGATTGAGTGGGGTATAAACATCGTAGTTTACTCTAGGTGCGTTAATTAAATAAACAGTCATAGCTACGGGTAGGGTTCTCGTGATGTAGTTGTGATGCTTAATTTATAAAAAACCCGGGGGTACATTTATGTGACCTGTTCACATTCTAATCTTAACTAATAAAATAAACATGTTGTAGATCGTGGGTACGGTTCCCATGATATGATTCGCTGTGTGTAATTAAATAAATAATTGTACAACAATTGGATTACTAAAGCAGTTTTTACAGATTAAAATGCAAATAGGTTTCAAAGTTGTTTAAAAATCAAATAAATAGGCCAATAATAACATTTGAGAGACCGTGCTAAAACCATGGAATTCGGGAACGCTTAACACCCTCTCCCGGGTTAACATAATTTCTTACCAAGATTTCTGTGTTCGCAGACCATAAATTGTGATGACCGAGCCAGTCGTCTCATGAGTTACCGCTCTGTTTTTTCCATTTCTGCTCCTTTATTCCTTTTTTATTCGTTTTACGTTGTATCGGATTGCTCGGATCGAATTCGGAATGGTTTTGGTAAGGTTTGAGATACTTAGTCTCTTTTTAGGAAGCTTATGTTGGAAAAGTCAACCGGATGTTGACTTATGTGTTAGAGGGCTCGGATGTGAGTTCTAATTGTTCGGTTAGCTTCGGGAGGTGATTTGTGACTTAGGAGTGTGATCAGAATGAGTTTTAGAGGTTCAAAGAAGATTTAGGCTTGAATTAGCGAGGTTAATATTTTGGCGATTTCCAATTGGTATGTGAGATTTTTATATATGGGTCGGAATGGAATTCTATGAGTTTCAGTAGCTTCATTATGTCATTTGGGATGTGTGTGCAAAAATTTCAGATCATTCGGACGTGGTTTAGTTTGGTTTTTTATCAAAAGCGAAATACGGAAGATTTTAGAGCCTTAGGCTTGAATTTGATGTGTTTTGGTGGTTTTGATGTTGTTTGAGGTATTTTAAAGATTGGCACAAGTTTGAATGAGGTTCTGGGGTATGTTGGCATGTTTGGTTGAGGTCCCAAGGGCCTCAGGTGAGTTTCGGGTGGTCAATCGGATCGTTGCATGTTGTTTGGAATTGTAGAAAAATTGCTAAAGTGTTGTAGAGAATTAGTCCTTCGCGTTCGCGAGTAGGTCCTCGCGTTCGCGAAGAGTTAGCTGATGAAGACTGGAATTTTAGATTTCGCGTTCGCGAAGGGCGGGTTGATTGTTCATCGCGTTCATGAGGGAAGCTCCGCGTTCGCGTAGAGGAAATTAGTCAGCTGAGCTTCAGAGCATTTTATTCATCGCGTTCGCGAGAGACGGAGTGCATTCGCGAACCGCATTCGCGAAGAAGGATTTTAAGTCCTGGGTAGAATGTTTTAAAAAGGCTATTCCGTGACTTTGAACCCTTTTATACAATTTTATTGAACGGGAAAAGAGCTTCGAGACGATTTTGAAGAGAGGAAATCATTGTTCTTCGTTGAGGTAAGGATTTTGGATCCTAAAACTCGATTATTTGTGATTAAGGAACAAACTATCAGTGTTTAATTCATGAATCAGTAAAAAATGGTGGAGTTAGGTCTTGAGATTTTGAGACCTTCTAGGAATGATTTGAGGGGTCGGACGAACTCCGATTTTTGAGTTCTTTATATGTACGGACTCGTGAGATGATGAAGAACATTTTGGTATAAAGTTTTTCAAGTTCCAAGACATGGGCTCGAGGGTTGGGTTTTGATAATTTTGGGATTTAAGATGTTTTTCAAATATTTTCGAGTGGGCTACATCCCTTTAGCATAATTTAACAGTTATGTTCTGATTTTGGTAGATTCGGAGCATCTGGAGACCGATTCGAGGGGCAAAGGCATTGCGAGCTAGATTTCGGGCCGGATTGAGGTGAGTAATAATTTTAAATGTTGTTCTGAGGGTATGAAACCCTGAATTACATGACGTTCGATTGTATTGAGGTGATGCATACGCTAGATGAAGAGCATGGGGTCGTGCACCATTGGGGATTGTGACTTAGTCCATCCCTAATGACTATTTTTCCTGTATATTTGGTAGATAATTATTTGATATTAATATACTTTGGGCTAAATGCCATATTTGGGCTTCGTGCCAACTGTTTGAACCTTAGGGGATTGTAAATGATATTTTCCTTACTGTTTGATTTCATACTTATGCTCTGTCATGTCATATTTTACTATTTTTAAAACTCAGGTATGTTAAATAAGTTTTAAACACCTTAAATGATATTTTCAAGATATTTTTGAGATAAGCTTTATATTTTACTGATGCCCGAGGGGCTTATGAGATTCTGACTGAGTAAGGTCGAAGGCCTGTATTGCGACAATATTTTGGGTCAAAATGCACGCTGTAGCCGTGATATACTGATTACGATAATGAGGCCGAGGGACTGAGATCGTACGCCACGAGATGGCTTGATATTGATATGAGGCCGAGAGCCCGTTTATGATGCCACGAGATGGCTTGATATTGCGTTTGGGCCCAAAGGGCCTCCTCCAGGAGTCTGCACACCCTCAGTGAGTGCGGGTACCCATTGTGACATGAGATATGCCCCGAGGGACTTGTATTGTTCTATGATAGTGCCCGAGGGGCTAATTATGATGGTTCTTATGCCCGAGGGGCAATTTTTATATGTTTACCAATCCTAGTTGTTTTCCCTATATATTGCTTAACTACTTAAAAAGGTGTTTTATGGGATTTCATTGTTAAATTTTGTTTACTGATTTTGTTATGCCTCTGATAGCTAAATGTTGTGTTTATCATGATTTTATATCTTTTAGTCTTCATTTATTTTTATTACTCACTGAGTTGGAAGTACTCACTTTACTCCCTGCACCTCTGTGTGGAGATTTGGGCGCTACAGGTCCTGCTACTGAGGGTTGATAGTTCCAGCAGACTTTTAGAGATTTACCAGGTAGCTTCTTGCGATTCGCAGCCCAGTGCAATCTCCCTCTATCATATTTCCTTGCTGATTCAGTTATGTAGTAGTGGAGTAGACTTTTAGACTTGTGGTATTGTTTTAGATGCTCATGAATAGTGACACCCCGATGTCGTACTATGTTGGTTTTTATTTCTGCAAATTATACTATTAGATGCTTATTTTGGGATTTTATAGCTAATTAAAGACTTAGTAGATATTATTTTAATTGTTTAATGTGAATTGGAGATGTGTCAGCTGGCCTTGTCTTTATGAGAGGCGCTATCACAATCGAGTTAGGTTTAGGGTCGTGACAAGTTGGTATCAGAGCCTAGGTTACATAGGTCTCACGAGTCATGAGAAAGTTTAGTAGAGTCTCGCGAATCGGTACGGAGACGTCTGTATTTATCCTCGAGAGGCTGCAGAACCTTTAGGAAAAATTCCATATTCTTGAAATTCTTATCGTGCGAATTTGTTCATCCGAGAACTAAACTTATGTTATTCTATTCTCTCACAGATGGTGAGGACGTGCTACCGGTCAGGATGGATGACCACTAGTACAACCAGCTAGATCCACTAGAGGCCGAGGGCGCGGTTGAGGTTGTGGTAGGGGCAGAGGTGCAACCCTTACAACATATGGGGTCGCACTAGCAGATCCCCCAGCTACGCCAGTTCAGGATCAGGTTTCGATTGTGGATGCTCCAGCAACACCAGCTCAAGCACCAACTGTGCCCATTGTGATTCTAGGTCTTCAGGAGACTTTGCCACAAATATAGACAGTATATACAAGTCTTGTTCAGGCGGTCGTGATTTCTACTGCCGCAGCCAGTTCTCAGGAAGGGGGAGGCTCTCAGACTCCAGCCTCCCGCACACCCGATTTGGTGGTTCCAGGACTGCAGACACCAGAGGCACATCCAGCCCAGCCGGTTCAGGATTATGTACTCCTTGCTATGCCAGAGGACGAGTAACGCAGGTTGGAGAGGTTGGTAGGCTTCAGCCTCCGACCTTCAGTGGTGCAGAGGGAGAGGATGCCTAGGGTTTCTTAGATCAGGGATAGAGGATACTTCGTACAGCAGGTATTCTAAAGACCAGCGGCGTCGCTTTCACTACTTATCAGTTTTATGGAGCTACCTTCACTTGGTGGGAGGCATTTGAGAGGCGTAGTCCTATTGGTGGAACACCCCTTACCTAGCAGCAATTCTTCGTTCTCTTTCTGGAGAAGTATGTACTGCTATATCACAGGGAGCAACTGCGTAGAGAGTTTGAGTGATTGCGTCAGGGAGAGATGACGGTGACACGGTACGAGATGATGTTTTTTGAGTTAGCTCATAATGAGGTTTTCTGAGTTAGCTCATCATGCAATTTGGTTGGTCTCGATAGATAGAGAGAGGATTAGGAGGTTTGTTGATGGTCTCACTTATCAGCTTCGTATTCTTATGACCAGGGAGAGGGTAACTGGTGCTATGTTCGAGGAGGTTGTGGATATTTCCCATGAGATTGAGTCTGCTCGTCGCCAGAAGCGAGAGGAGAGGGAGGCCAAGAGGCCTCGAGGATCTGGTAGCTTAGTGGTGCTCCATCGAGAGGTCAGTTTTAGCACAGTAGAGGCCGTCCATTCAAGCAGGCTCAGCCAACTGGCCCAGGTTATCGTGGGGCATCATCGGGTCATGGTTATCACAATTCTCGACAGGGCCATCATCACTTAGTGCCCTTCTAGCTCAGATTTTGTCCTGTGCTCCATCAGTTCAGGGCTCTTCTATGCCAGGTTCATCTGCTAGTCACTCCGGTGCGAGCGGTTCCCTTTAGGCCCGTTCTCCAGCACCTGGGAGTTTTTATGAGTGCGAAGAGATGGGTCATATGTGGAGGCAGTGCCCTTGTCGTCTCGTGAATTCATCTCAGTAGAGGGGTCAGTCAACGGCGTCAGTGCTAGTTGTTTCATCACTACCCGCTCATCCAGCTAGGGGCTGCCCTAGAGGGGGAGGTTGATCAGGTGGCAGTCAGGCCCTTTCTATGCACATCCAACTAGGTCCAATGCTATTGCTTCCAATGCTGTCATTACAGGTATTGTTTCAGTCTGCCACAGAGATGCCTTTGTATTATTTGATCCCAGTTCCATCTTTTCTTATGTGTCATCATACTTTGCTCGCTATTTGGGTATGCCCCATGAGTCTTTGGTTTCTCTTGTTCATGTATCTACCTCGGTGGGCAATACTGTTATTGCAGACCGTGTGTACTGGTCATGTGTGGTGACTATTGGAGGTTTGAAGACCCGTGTGGACCTATTATTATTGTGTATGGTGGATTTTGATGTCATTTTAGGAATGGATTGGTTATCTCTATGTCGTGTTATTCTGGACTGTCATGCCAAGACAGTCATATTGGCTATATCGGGTGTGCCATGGATTGAGTGGCGAGGCTTGAATGATTATGTTCCTAGTAGAGTGATCTCATTCTTAAAGATCAGTGTATGGTTGGGAAGGGATATCTTTCGTATCTAGCCTTTGTGAGGGATATCAGAGTTGAGACTCCCAGTATTGATTCTGTCCCAATTGTGAGATTTTCCTGATGTGTATCCTGCAGACCTGTCGGGCATGCCACCGGACAGAGATATTGATTTTGGTATTGACCTGGTGCCGGGCACTCAGCCCATTCTATTCCGCCATATAGTATGGCACCAGCAAAGCTGAAGGAGTTAAAAGAGTAGCTTTAGGTACTCCTTGGTAAGGGGTTCATTCAGCCTAGTGTGTTGCCTTGGGGTGCGCCGGTTCTATTTGTGAAAAAGAAGGATGGCACTATAACAATATGCATCTATTATAGACAATTGAACAAGGTAAAAGTTAAGAACAAGTACCATTTGCCTCGTATTGATGATTTATTTTACCAGCTTTAGGGAGCAAAAGTGTTCTCCAAGATTGATCTCCGCTCTGGTTACCACCAGTTGAAGATCAAGGACTCGAATATTCTCAAGACAACTTTCAGGACTAGATATGGTCGTTATGAGTTCTTGATGATATCTTTTGTGCTGACTAATGCCCCAGCAGCGTTCATGCATTTTATGAACAACGTGTTCCGGCCTTATCTTGACTTATTTGTCATAGTCTTTATTGATAATGTTCTGGTATATTCATGTAGTCAGGAAGAGCACGTAGAGCATTTGACGGTTGTCTTGCAGAGATTGAGAGAGGAGAAGCTTTATGCAAAGTTCTCCAAGTGTGAGTTTTTGCTCGGTTCAGTGACATTCTTAGGGCACGTGGTGCCTAGTTAGGGTATTCAGGCTGATCCAAAGAAGATAGAGGTGGTTCAGAGTTGGCCCAGACCGTCCTCAGCCATATAGATTTGTAGCTTTCTTGGTTTGGCTGGTTATTATCGCCAATTTGTTCAGTGATTCTCATCTATCGCTTCGCCCTTGACCAAGTTGACTCAGAAGGGTGTTTCATTTGTATGGTCGGACGAGTGTGAGGAGAGCTTTCAGAAGCTTAAGACAGCTTTGACCACAGCTCCAGTGTTAGTTTTGCCGTTAGCTTCAGATTCATATACCATGTATTGTGATGCTTCGAGAGCCAATATTGGTTGTGTATTGATGCATAAGGGTAGAGTTATTGCTTATGGTTCTCGTCAATTGAAGCCCCATGAGAAGAACTACCCCGTTCATGATTTGGAGTTGGCTGCCATAGTTCACGCGTTAAAGATTTGGAGACATTACTTTTATGGTGTGTCTTGTGAGGTATTTACTGATCATCGCAACCTCCAACACTTATTCAAATAGAGGAATCTCAATTTGAGGCAGCGGAGGTGTTTGGAGTTGCTTAAGGATTATGATATCACTATATTGTGTCATCCGGGGAAGGCCAACGTGGTGGCCAACGCTCTGAGCCGAAAGGCGGTGAGTATCGGGAGTCTTGCATTTATTCCAGTTATAGAGAACCTCTTGCAGTTGATGTTCAGGCCTTGGACAATCGATTTGTGAGGTTGGATATTTCAGACCCCAGTCAGTTGTTGGCTTGTGTTGTTTCTCGGTCTTCCTTATATGATCGGATCAGGGAGCTCCAGTATGATGATCCTCATTTTATTGTCCTTAAGGACAGAGTTCAGCACAATGATGATAGAGAGGTGCACCATTGGCAATGATGGGGTATTGAGGATGCAGGGCCAGATTTGTGCGCCCAATGTAGATGGTCTTCAGGAGTTGATTCTAGAGGAGGCCCATAGCTCGTAGTATTCCATTCATCCGAGTGCCTCGAAGATGTATCAGGATTTGACGCAATACTATTAGTGGAGAAGAATGAAGAATGACATTGTGGAATTTTTAGCTCGGTGTCACAATTGCCAGCATGTAAATTACGAGCATCAGAGACTGGGTGGCTTGCTTCAGCGGATGGATATTCCACAGTGGAAGTGGTAGAGGATCACCATAGACTTTGTAGTGGGACTTCCATGGACTTTGAGGAAGTTCGATGCTATTTGGATGACTGTGGATCGGCTGACCAAGTCCACGCACTTCATTCCTCTGTGTACTACCTATTCTTCATAGCGGTTGGCAGAGATCTGTATTTGAGATATTGTTCGATTGCATGGAGTCTCAATTTCCATCATTTCTGATAGGATCACTCAGTTCACTTTGCAGTTTTTAAGGTCTGTGCAGCGAGAGATGGGCACTCAAGTTGAGTTGAGCACAGCTTTTCACCCTCAGACGGACGGGTAGTCCGAGCGCTCTATTCAGATATTGGAGGACATGTTGCGTGCTTGTATCATTGATTTCGGAGGGTCATGGGATTAGTTTCTACCGCTTGTAGAGTTTGCGTATTCAGATGGCTTCATATGAGACTTTGTATGGGAGACGGTGTAGATCTCCAATTGGTTGGTTCGAGCCCGGGGAGGCTAGGCTATTGGGGAGAGACTTGGTGCAGGATGCTTTAGACAAGGTGAAGGTGATTCAGGAGAGGCTTCGTACAGTGCAGTCAAGATAAAAGAGTTATGCTGACAGGAAGGTCCGAGATGTGTCCTACATGGTTGGTGAGAAGGTTATGTTGAAGGTTTCACACATGAAGGGTGTTATGAGATTTGGGAAGAAGGGCAAATTGAGTCCTCGGTTTATTGGGCCTTTCGAGGTGCTTAGGAGGATTGAGGTGGTGGTTCATGAGCTTGATTTTCCACCCAGCTTGTCGAGCGTGCATCCAGTATTCCATATTTCTATGCTCCGGAAGTATATTAGGGATTCTTCTCATGTTCTAAGTTTCAGCACGGTTCAGTTGGATGGTGATTTGACGTATGATGTGGAGCCAACATCTATTTTGGAGCGTCAGGTTTGAAAGTTGAGGTCAAAGGATATAGCTTCAGTGGAAGTGCAGTGGAGAGTTCGGTCCGTCTGGGAGGCTACTTGGGAGACCGAGCGAGAGATGCAGAGCAGATATCCTCACCTGTTTGAGGCTTCAGGTGTTTCTTGACTTGTTCGAGGACGAATGTTTGTTTAAGTTAGGGAAGATGTGACAACCTGGCCGGTCGTCTCAAGAGTTACCTCTTCGTTTCCCCATTTCTACTCCTTTATGCTTTGTTTATCCGTGTTATGCGGTATCGGGTTGGTCGGATCGAATCCGGAATGGTTTTGGTAGGCTTTGAGACACTTAGTCTTTTTTTAGGAAGCTTAACTTGAAAAAGTCAACCGGATGTTAACGTATGTGTTATAGGGCTCGGATGTGAGTTTCGATGGTTCGGTTAGCTTCGGGAGGTTATTTGGTACTTAGAAGTGTGATCGGAATGAGTTTTGAAGGTTCGGAGAAGATTTAGGCTTGAATTGGCGAGGTTGATATTTTGGCAATTTCCGGTTGGTATGTGAGATTTTTATATAGGGGTCGGAATGGAATTTTGAGAGTTTCAGTAGCTTCATTATGTCATTTGGGATGTGTATTCAAAATTTCAGGTAATTCGAACGTGGTTTGGTTGGGTTTTTAATCAAAAGCGGAATACGAAAGATTTTAGAACCTTAGGCTTGAATTTGATGTGTTTTGGTGGTTTTGATCTTGTTTGAGGTGTTTTGAAGATTGGTACAAGTTTGAATGAGGTTATGGGGTATGTTGGCATGTTTGGTTGAGGTCTCGAGGGCCTCGGGTGAGTTTCGGCTGGTCAATCGGACCATTGCATGTTGTTTGGAATTGCAGAAAAACTGCTAAAGTGTTGCAGAGAATTAGACCTTCGCGTTCGCGAGTAGGTCCTCGCGTTTGCGAAGAGTTAGCTGATGAAGGCTGGAATTTTAGCCTTCACATTCGCGAGGAAGGCTCCGTGTTCGCGAAGGGAGGGTTGATTGCTCATCGCGTTCGCGAGGGAAGCTTCGCGTTTGCGTAGAGGAAATTGGTCAGCTGAGCTTCAGGGCATTTTATTTATCGCCTTTGTGAGAGATGGAGTGCGCTCGCGAAGAGTTGTCTGAGGAACCATCGCGTTCACGATGGTCATGTCACGATCGCGAAGAGGAAATTTTGGTCAAATTTGACTTGTGCTTCGCGAACGCGAGGCATTGACCGCATTCGCGAAGAAGGATTTTAAGGCCTGGGCAGAATGTTTTAAAAAGGCTATTCTGCGACTTTGAACCCTTTAACACCATGGTTTGGTTGGGTTTTTAATCAAAAGCGGAATACGAAAGATTTTAGAACCTTAGGCTTGAATTTGATGTGTTTTGGTGGTTTTGATCTTGTTTGAGGTGTTTTGAAGATTGGTACAAGTTTGAATGAGGTTATGGGGTATGTTGGCATGTTTGGTTGAGGTCTCGAGGGCCTCGGGTGAGTTTCGGCTGGTCAATCGGACCATTGCATGTTGTTTGGAATTGCAGAAAAACTGCTAAAGTGTTGCAGAGAATTAGACCTTCGCGTTCGCGAGTAGGTCCTCGCGTTTGCGAAGAGTTAGCTGATGAAGGCTGGAATTTTAGCCTTCACATTCGCGAGGAAGGCTCCGTGTTCGCGAAGGGAGGGTTGATTGCTCATCGCGTTCGCGAGGGAAGCTTCGCGTTTGCGTAGAGGAAATTGGTCAGCTGAGCTTCAGGGCATTTTATTTATCGCCTTTGTGAGAGATGGAGTGCGCTCGCGAAGAGTTGTCTGAGGAACCATCGCGTTCACGATGGTCATGTCACGATCGCGAAGAGGAAATTTTGGTCAAATTTGACTTGTGCTTCGCGAACGCGAGGCATTGACCGCATTCGCGAAGAAGGATTTTAAGGCCTGGGCAGAATGTTTTAAAAAGGCTATTCTGCGACTTTGAACCCTTTAACACCATGGTTTGGTTGGGTTTTTAATCAAAAGCGGAATACGAAAGATTTTAGAACCTTAGGCTTGAATTTGATGTGTTTTGGTGGTTTTGATCTTGTTTGAGGTGTTTTGAAGATTGGTACAAGTTTGAATGAGGTTATGGGGTATGTTGGCATGTTTGGTTGAGGTCTCGAGGGCCTCGGGTGAGTTTCGGCTGGTCAATCGGACCATTGCATGTTGTTTGGAATTGCAGAAAAACTGCTAAAGTGTTGCAGAGAATTAGACCTTCGCGTTCGCGAGTAGGTCCTCGCGTTTGCGAAGAGTTAGCTGATGAAGGCTGGAATTTTAGCCTTCACATTCGCGAGGAAGGCTCCGTGTTCGCGAAGGGAGGGTTGATTGCTCATCGCGTTCGCGAGGGAAGCTCCGCGTTTGCGTAGAGGAAATTGGTCAGCTGAGCTTCAGGGCATTTTATTTATCGCCTTCGTGAGAGATGGAGTGCGCTCGCGAAGAGTTGTCTGAGGAACCATCGCGTTCACGATGGTCATGTCACGATCGTGAAGAGGAAATTTTGGTCAAATTTGACTTGTGCTTCGCGAATGCGAGGCATTGACCGCGTTCGCGAAGAAGGATTTTAAGGCCTGGGCAGAATGTTTTAAAAAGGCTATTCTGCGACTTTGAACCCTTTTACACCATTTTTTTGAACGAGAAAAGAGCTTTGAGGCGATTTTGAAGAGAGGAAATCATTGTTCTTCGTTGAGGTAAGGATTTTGGACCCTAAAATCAATTATTTGTGATTAAGGAACAAAATATCAGTGTTTAATTCATGAAAATCAGTAGAAAAAGGTAGAGTTAGGGCTTGAAATTTTGAGACCTTCTAGGGATGATTTGAGGTTTCAAACGAACTCTGATTTTCGAGTCCTTTATATGTACGGACTTGAGAGGTGATGAAGAACTTTTGGTATAAAGTTTGTCTAGTTCCGAGACGTGAGCCCGGGGGCCGGGTTTTGATAATTTCGGGATATATGATGTTTTTCAAATATTTTCGAGTGGGCTTCATCCCTTTAGCATAATTAATAGTTTCTTTCTGATTTTGGTGGATTAGGAGCATCTGGAGATTGATTCGAGGGGCAAAGGCATTGCAAGCTAGATTTCGGGATGGATTTAGGTGAGTAATGATTTTAAATGTTGTTCTGAGGATATGAAACCCCGAATTACAGAACGTTCGGCTGTGTTGAGGTGATGCACACGCTAGATGACGAGCGTGGGGTCGTGCACCGTTGGGGATTGTGACTTAGTCCATCCTGAATGACTATTTTTCCTGCATATTTGGTAGCTAATTGTTTGATATTAATATACTTTGGGCTAAATGCCATATTTGGGCTTCGTGCCAACTGTTTGAACCCTTAGGGGATTGTAAATAATATTTTTCTCACTCTTTGATTTCATACTTATGCTCAGCCGTGTCATATTTTACTGTTTTCAAAACTCAGCTATGTTAAATCGGTTTTAAACACCTTAAATGATATTTTAAATATATTTTTGAGCTGAGCTTCATATGATACTGATGCCCGAGGGGCTTATAAGATTCTGATTGAGTAAGGCCAAGGGCCTGTATTGTGAGGATATGTTGGGTCGGGCTGCACGCCGTAGCGGTGAGATACTGATTATGATAATGAGGCTGAGAGCCTGAGATTGTACGCCACGATATGGCTTGATATTGATATGAGGCCCAGAGCATGTTTATGATGCCATGAGATGGCTTGATATTGCGCTTAGGCCGTAAGGGGCCCTTCTCCAAGAGTCTGCACAAACCCAGTGAGCGCGGGTATCCATTGTGACATGAGATATGGCTCGAGGGGCTAGTATTGTTCTATGATAGTGCCCGAGGGGCTGATTCTGATGGTTCTTGTGCTCGAGGGGCAGTTCTTATTTGTTTACCATTCCTAGTTTTTTTCCCTATATATTGTTTAACTGCTTAAAAGGGTGTTTTATGAGATTTCATTGTTAAATTGTGTTTATTTGTTATGCCTCTGATAGCTAATTGTTGTGTTTAACGTGATTTTATATCTTTCAGTCTTTATTTATTTTTATTAGTCACTGAGTTGGAAGTACTCACTTTACTCCCTGCACCTCTGTGTGCAGATTCGGGCGCTACAGGTCCTGCTACTGAGGGTTGATAGTTCCAGCAGACTTTCGGAGATTTACTAGGTAGCTGCTTGGCGATTCGCAGCCTAGTGCAATCTCCCTCTATCATTTTTCCTTTCTGATTCAGTTATGTTGTAGTGGAGTAGACTTTCAGACTTGTGGTATTATTTTTTATGCTCATGACTGGTGACACCCCGATGTCGGGCTGTGTTGGTTTTTATTTCCCCAAGTTATACTCTTAGATTCTTATTTTGGGATTTTATAGCTAACTAAAGACTTAGTAGTTATTATTTTAATTGCTTAAAGTGAACTGGAGGTGTGTTGGCTAGCCTTGTCTTCATGAGAGGCGGCATCAGAACCGGGTTGGGTTTAGGGTCGTGACATAAATAAGAGTCAACTTCCTCTATTCGGGATTCTAAACCGGTAACTTGGGACACCATAAATTATCAAGAATGGCGACTCTAATTTTTAATTAAATAATTCCATTTAAATTGTCACCTAAATTCAAAAAACTCCCCTATACCCCTTCTGGGGGTAGTAAGAAGGAGGTGTAACAGCTGGTAGGTAACTCTGATTCTCGTAATTTCATTACCTCTTGCTTGCATTCATACTTTGTGCATCTATGTCACTTAAACCTTGTGAAAATATACGCTATTGTGTTGCCCTTGTTATTTTCTGACTTGGAACCTTACTTAACATCTGATCTTCTCTAATTTCCTGCTCTGATATATGCATATTGTATATGTCCAGCATAAATGATTTTGATTATCTTAAGCCTGCCCAGTGATTTTGGCGCTACCGCACCCCGCGAAGGGCATGGTAGAGGGAGTTTTTCCAATTAAAGGACAATCGAAACGGGATTTATTTATTTAATTCAGAGTCGCCACTTGGGAGATTAATGGTGTCCCAAGTCACCGGTTGAATCCCGAATCGAGGAAAAGATTGACTCTGTATTACAGTCTGCGA
>MU681656.1:98202-110212 GCA_026770625.1 Nicotiana glauca | reverse complement strand
GTTGGCAAGCTCACGTGAGAGACCAAGTGTGATGGGTCTCCACGTGGGTTTGTGGCCCAAGGCCTCGTGTTTCGTCTGTGTCCCCCACGTGTGCGGGGCTCGGGTTATTATGGGCTAGGTCCGAAAATTAAGCTTAAAACCGGGTAGTTTGAACCCGAATATTATTCTTTGCCCGGAACCGAGAATAAGGATACGAACTTATTTAATTAATCCTACGCAAGCGAAATAGCTAAAAAAATAAGACAAAACTATTTTTATATTTTTTCAAGATTTAAAATAACTACAAAACATTAATAAACTTATTTTTTGCAATTTTTGTTTTTTTATAAAAAAATAAAAATATAGAGCGTTATTTTTTGTATTTTCTCAAGTTTAAAATGACTACAAAACATTAATAAAATTTTTTTGTAATTTTCGTTTTTATATAAAGATAAAATATAAAGTACTATTTTTTGTATTTTTCAAGTTTACGACAAATGCATAAACTAAAATTTATATATATATTTTTGTATTTTTTTCATTTTTGTAACGAAATAAAGTAAAAATAGTCAAAATTAGCTAAAATAGCTATATTAGGCCTGAATTAAATATTTTACGCTAAACTTGTGAAAATTCTCGGGGAGGGTCAAAAATCACGTGTTTACACTATTCATAATAGTATGCATAATTGCAATACTAGAATTCATAACCAATAATGGAAATAGGAAGAAGGAAGTGAAAAAACTCAAAGAAGAATTCTCCGCCTTGCTCCTAGTGTGTTCTTGCCTCCTAAGGTCGAAAGTGTGTCCAAAATCGTTCTCCCTCTCCGTTTGTATAAAAATCTCAAAAGTGACGTTTTTAGGTCTATTTATATGTTTAGGAAAATACCTAAACGCGTAGGTCAAATCCTACTAAAGCCGGAAACAAATAAAATCTTCAAAACTCGTACTAGATCTGGCCTCGCCAGGCTAAAGCCTAGTTAGGCCTGGCTTTAAGCTGGCGCTGCTAGGATAACGTTTGTTTGGGCCTGGCATTAAGCTTGCCTTACCAGGATAAAGCCTGGTTGGGCCTGACTTTAAGCTGGCCTCGCCAGACTAAAGCTTGGTCGAGCTGGATTTTGCCCGGCTTCTCTTTTTCACCGTTCTCGAGCGTACTTTCGACGTTTAAGCATCCCTTTAGCTCTACTTTCATTTCCAATGCACCTACACATAAGATAGACTTCATTACGCTCAAATGAAGTGTAATTTATCATTAAAACATGTAAAATTCAAGGTATATAATGTACGGAACTATGAAATTATAGCCACACATCTATACCCCATACTTAAACATGGCTCGTCCTCGAGCAATCAGACTACACTCATAGACACGACCTTTTTAAATAATGCTCCTAACTCATCACACCAAGAATCTTTAAAATAGACTAAGCACAAGGGTGTAACATCTCCACCTCAAGATTTGACTCGCAAGTACCATACATTATTCACCACTCACTCACTTACTCTAATCATAGAGGTCAATGACATTATCTTTCCTTCATAAATCAAGTGCCCTCACAATACAAAAGAGAGTAGTTCCACACACAATAAATTTAAGAACAATTAGGAACTCAAGATAGAAAGAATTCACTCACTCTCAGGAATAACATTCATATGCTACAAAAGATGCACCATAGACTTGCCCATAGTGTACTACTCTACTAATCGAGCTCATTCAGTCTAGGATCAAGTAGGACTTTTTTTGGTTGTAATGTAGGCTATAAGTGGGTTGGGTAGGATACATTTGGATATAAAAGTGACTCTACCTCCCTAAGAACTTTAATACATGTACTTTAACATTCAAGCTCATACTTATGTCAAACCAAAACTTCACCTTCACATCAATGCATATTACCCCATACTTCTTCAAGCACAATTACATCAAAAGCCATCACCTATCAAGGAATTTTTTTTTTTCTTTCACAACAATACAATATTTTTTCTTCTTTTATTTATTTTTCAATTCAAGTGGCTCTTACTTTTTCAAAACAATGTACCGTTCTCCTTATTTTATTAGTTCCCCTCAAAAGCCAAACCAACCACACCACACTTTAACTTTTACATAAATCATCACAATTCAAGTGCTCATGAGAGGTGACAAGGTTCAAGTATATAGTTAATTCAAACAAATGGGTAAGCATTGTAATGTGGTTGCAAAGAAACATGATTACAGGCTCAAAGGGGATAACTACGATACATAACAATTAGGCAGGTAAAATATACATATCTGGCTCAATAAAGAAATGCATACATCACTCCAAGACTGAACAAAGCTACTATTTCGCTTTGCAAACATATGGGGCAAGTTCTAGACATCAAATACAATGCATAGAATACAACAAACCACGCACATTGCACATGACTCACTCAAGATTTAATGATCAAGACACTCTAGTCAAAGAAATTAAGCAAATTTAAAATCAAACAATTTAAGGTACTTATACAAGAGTCAAAAATTGAACCTAAGCATCGAAACCAAAATACTCACTATTCTCAAGGCATAGCAAAGTTAAGTAATATCTCTTCAATTCAATTCATCTCACACTAGCTCCTACTCCTAAAGAAAATAAAACTAGTTACACCTGGTTCAAACAAAACCCTTGGAAAAGAACCGTTGCACAATAAAAAACCAAGGAAGAATTACTACAATACCTACAAAGAAAATCTTTTAGTCCTTTTTTCTTTTGGACTTAAGTCCCTCAAGAAAATTGTCTAGGATATCCATTGTCGGGAAAAGTCAAGTATTTTGTTTTTCTAAAAAAACATTATTCAATTAAACTAACACATGTAAAATAGCATAGAAAGTCACCCAGACAATCTCCTCACCCCACACTTAAAATTGTGTATTGACCCCAATGCATGCCATAACTAATAAGAGGGTAAAAGAGCTCTCTGGTCGGCCAAAAGGCCGAAGCACTAACAACTCATGGAGTACTCAGACTTCTCACTGGCTTGGTCCTTCGTGCGGGTACCTCACACTTAGTTCCAACTATTTGGTTTGCTGTTGCATCCTTCCAATAGATTTGTTTTTCATGATCCTATAAAATAAAAAATTGATACTACACAAATAATACAATAAATAAAAATAAAAAATAAAAAATAAAATTAAAAGAAAGCAGTAAAGTTGGGTTGCCTCCCAACAAGCGCTTGATTTAACGTCGCGGCACGACATGAATTACTTTTTGCCTCCACTTTGAACTCACAAATTGAACCCCCCAAGTTTTGATGCTTCTATATGATCACGCTCTTGTGGTGGTAGAACGAATCTGACTGGCCCAATAAAACAATGTAGTATTTTGCACTTCTTGGCCTTTGGATGAGATGTGTATTCCAGACTTTCTAGCATGAAGAATTTCAGAATGTAGGCATCTTATTCCTTACTCCTTGACTCCTCAAGTGGCTCAGATGACTCTATTTCCATATCATCAATAAATACAATGTGGAAAAATGCTTGGAATGTGGACCGATGCGCTCAACTACATAAATATTGGGATTGTCAACATCCTCAACACTAATGACACTATAGTCAACTAAATATGTATCCTCAATATCCTTGGTTGACTCTAGTATCTCTTCTACGACATCGGGATCCTCAAAATCTAGTTTGATTGATTGTTGGTGTTCTACTCTGGCCTTCTCCTCTAGATCATCCCCGTATTTTTTTAAATCCTCCAGTATAATGGCAATTCTTGCAGCCAATTCATACTCATATTGGCTGCTCTCCACAATGTAAGCTTGTTGTGCGTTACAATGTTCAATTAGTTTATTCGCTTAAGCCTCCAAGTGGTGATTGGTTGCCTCTTGCCTTTGTATCTGCAGTAATTTCTCATCATATTCTTCCATGAGGCCCTTTAACATATCTTTGATCTCCTTCCGATAAGCTTCCCAAGGTTCTTTATTCATGTTATCCTTACAAGAAAAAGAAGAACCATCAAAGTAAGGGGTTGGGGGAAGATAAGAATTATAAGCACAACCGTAAAAGTGTCCATCTTGACCACCAGACATATCACACACATTCCACATATAAGATTGAGTTGGTACACATAACTCACTCTCGGGAATATTTTGATAATTTTGCCCCGGGTGGTTTCCTCTACAATATGCATAAGGAGGATCAAAAGTAGAATTACCAACATCAAAACTCTCATAATACCAAGATGCCATGTCTCTCAAGTAAAAAAAAAATTAAAAAAGTCAAATACAAGAAAACAAAAATAAAAGTTCAAACTTGCAACTTAGAAATATGTACACCAACAGCTACACCGTTAGTTCCCCAGCAACGGTGCCAAAATTTGATCATGCCCAACTATGCCATATAAAAAGGATTAAGCGGTCGTTGTAAAAATAATCCGATTTACAAGTCCGGAGTCAAATCCCATAGAGAACTAATGCTTAGCTTAAGTTCTTGCCTATTACTAAGAAGACAAGCTCGAAAAATTCCTAAGTTATAAATAATATGATTCTTGTATCTAATTAGCTAACAAATTAAATTAGTAGATTAAAACTAGGGATACTAAGGGTTGGAGACAACATTAAGGAGGTCTAGAGTTATGATTTTCCCTGTTGTTGGAATCCTCCCTACTACATTTTCTATAAATTTGCCTAAGTATTATCTACCGATCATAAATGCTCTGACTGTCATAAATCTCTTCCGAGTAATTACTACAATTTTCTTGACATGTTCTCCAAAATTATGCGAGCTGGCATTAAATACGGCTCACTCAGATCGCACCCAAGGTTTCGTTATCCCTAATCCCACCTTTAAACCCTCTGTATTGATCCCTAATATACGTTAGGAGTGATGTTGTTCAACAACTACCTAACTATGCACTCTCTCCCAAGTAATACATACTAAATAGGCACAGTAGATTGAGAGCTCTTTAACCAACCACAATAATAACGTAGTTGAACAAATAGAGAAAATATTATGACAAAAACTATATTAACGAAATAGGAAAATCATTCTCAAAAAGGTTCTATCAAAACCCTAGATAACAAATTAGCTATTCATAATAGTATGCATAATTATAACACTGGAATTCATAACCAATAATGGAAATAGGAAGAAGGAAGTGAAAAACTCATAGAAGAATTTTCCTAGTGTGTTCTTGCCTCCTAAGGTCGAAAGTGTGTCCAAACTCGTTCTCCCTCTCTGTTTGTATAAAAACTCTTAAAAGTGACGTTGTTAGGTCTATTTATATGTTTAAGACAAGACCTAAATGTGTAGGTTAAATCCTAGTCAAGCCTGGAACAAATAAAATCTTCAAAACTCGTACTAGACCTGGCCTTAGGCTGTCGTCGCCAGGCTAAAGCCTGGCTAGGCCTGGCTTTAAGCTGGCATCGCTAGGCTAATACCTGATTGGGCCTGGCTGTAAGCTAGCCTCACCATGCTAAATCTTAGTTCTCGAGCGCACTTTCGACGTTTAAGCATCCCTTTAGCTCTACTTTCATTTTCGATGCACCTAAACATATAAACTTCATTACACTTAAATAAAGTGTAGTTTATCATTAAAACATCTAAATGCAAGGCATATAATGAATGAAACTATGAAATTATAGTCACACATCATATAATATGTTTTTTGTGTGTTTGAATGTTTCTACTTGCCACCCATCCTAAATTCATCTCTCTGCCTTGTAATGTATCTTTGTGATAAATCAATTCGTGTGTTTTAGACCTTTTCGAGTCATTCTTGTCCACCCTTCTAAGTTCCTAAAGTCATACTGATTAGTTAAGGTATGTTTTCATACCATTTGAGTTCTAGTGTATGTTTTCGACTTGTGCAATCTTTTGTTCTTCAGTATTATTAGAGACCTTCAGATAAATCTCATAGCTAGTGTCTCCTCCTATACGTGTCCAACTAGTACCAGGTTTAATACTTGCTTTTGGAAACGGACATGCCTTTTATATTGAGACTAATTTTCAGCATGCTAGAGTTAAGTAATTGCTTGATCATAGACTTGTTCTGTTATGATGTCCCTTTCATTAGGTTTTTGTTGATACACATTTTCATGTGAAAACTGTGATTTGCTTGTTTCTTGTCTGTGATCGAAGGTTCTATAGGCTGATTCTGAATCATGTTTCATTTTAAAACTCTTTGGAATGTCTTACTATTCTATGTTGATCAATGTTGGAACTCTTAAACTCTCTTTATGGAATTATAAGCATACACTTACCTCATATGTGTCTTGTGTACCTTTTAATTTAGTCTGATTCTGTTTATATGTCTTGGCTGGAGATGTTGTTAGCTATAGTTTTATGAATTAGGTGTTTAAGTTATTTAGTTAAATTCCATAAGCACTTTGTCACCTGTATTACTGAATTTGGCATCCATTTGGATAAGTAAGTTATTCGTCTGGGCTTGGTATGTTGAACCTGCTGTGGTACTGAGAGTCTAAAATGCACTGTCCGCATCTGAAGTTTGGGCTTGTAGTCCATATGAAGTCCTAAGCCTATTTGAAGGCACATATGTATTACTTGGTTATTCTATATTCGTATTTGGGCCTGTAATCATTCAATATGTATGCATTAATTTTGTACTAATGAATGATGGAGGATTAATAAAAAGGGAGCTGGGGTATTCTAATACTTGGATGAAAGGGTAGAAAACACGCCTATAAGATCTTTGTGTTCTATTTGCCATTACGTCCAGCATGTCTTATTTGTTGCTTTGTGTTGCACACTAATAGGAACCATGCCTATAGGAATCACGCACACACTTCACTTAACGTGTCAAAATATGTCAACTCAAGTAATTACTATATTGTTTCCATGTTTACTACTCAACGCTTATGGATAGTATGCATATAGGATACAATAATACAATGTCTTTGCTAATCCAGATATTATAACTATAAGGTTTAATAACTCATCAACTGATTTATATTACTTTTGTACTGCCTCACTTAGATGACATGCTTATAGGGATAAAGTATTACAAAATCAAGTCTAATTGTCAATTGTTAGAAATCCTGCCCATAGGATGTTTATCGACGCTGCTAGTCTTGTATTTTTGTTACAACCCATGTTTTTTTACGTGAAATTTACGTCGTAAGTCCATTGATGTAAGCTCAGAAATGAGATCCTCTTGGAAAATATATAAAGTGATTTAATGGTGCTACGTCCCATATTTTTTTTGCAAGCCTTTGAGAGTTATTATGCAAGGATAAATAGTTATAAGGATACATGTTACACCCCGTACTTCAGGCGTTACTATCATTATAGGATTATCTAATGTAAGCTCAAAAAGGATGAAGTCTGTGTTTAGTAAGTTAAGGTGAATATGAGACTTGTTAATCATTATTTAATTGTGTTTAAATCCATGATATGACTATGTATGATATTTGGTTATGAAATATAAAGTTTGAGAAAAATCGGAGTTAAGTTGCAGAAAAACCGACTGAGGATTTGCCTTGCAATTGAGCTTTTTGAGAAATAAATTTCGTGAGCTATATATGGTCTTTTTGGGGCAGATTATATATCAAATTGAAGGTCTTGGAATGTAGTTTCTAACACTTTTAATCGTTCATTCATACGATATCCGGATAAAAAGATATAAGCGTCTGAAGGAGGACCTATGCGAGGGTACCAAGTGGCACCTTTTTTACTTTTGAAAAAACGGGATATTTACATCCCAATCTCGTCTCCTTCTCCATTATTCCAGAGGCCTCGACCAAATAACACCCCCAAACTCACCCTCAAGCTCCCCACAAGTATTTTCAATAATATTATCATCCAGGGCACGAAATCAAGTAGCGATAACATCAAAACGATCCTTGCGGCGTAAGTATCACTATATCACCTCTCTTTTTCTTTATAGTTTGAGTTTTAAAAAGTATTTAATAATTAAGAAAAATCTTAATTTCTGATTTTAATCTCTTAAATATCAAGGAAGGTTGATTAATTAATTTTATAATAGTTAGAACTCACGGGACGGTGATCGGAAGCCGCAAATTCGAGTTATTTGACTTGTAATGGACTGTTTTTGGGCTGTTTCGTGTAGCTTTTGGGCTATCTATTTTGTTTCTATTAAATGGAGTTTTTGGAGGATAAATAGTGTGGAGAAATACCACATAATGGCAAAAACATAGATTAGTCATTATGTTTGACTCTATTATAGTCGTCGTTTTGGATATAAATTGATCGGGGTGTATTGGGCTGTTGTAAGCTAAACACAACATGGATTTAGACTTGCATTTACTGTATGAGGTAATTATATTGTGTTCCTATATGTTCTTAATGTTATCTGGCATTGGTTAAGTTAAATGGATGAACTAGACATGAACTAGTGAATAAAGTTGCTAATTAAGAATAATTGGAGTTGTGGATCGTTTTCTTTGTTATGGATATATGGTATAAGGCTGGAATTATTGATTAATGACTTCATTATCATGTTAATGATACTATTAAGATAAAGTAAAAAGTCTATAAGGGATGATATGGGGTATACGCATTCCAATTGGAGCTTGTCGCCCGTCGTCAAATAGTTATGACTTGTTGTTATTTTATGGTGTCTTGTTATTCATAATTATGTATTGTTGGATTTCTCTGGTAATTTTTGTTGGTATATGGTATTGTAGGAGGCTCTTGTTACAGGGGAGATGCTGCCAGAATTTATAAAAACACGCTACAAGTTTAAGTTGCAGACTTAGCCTTTATTCAATACTGATTTTGAATCCCCTTATGCAATGGTAGATTGAGTTGAGTTTTTGAAGAGGTTCTTGGGAGGTATTAAGGACTCGCCATGGTTAAGGTATGTTAAGGCATTTCTTTCTTTCTTTTGGCATGATCTAAAGTGAAATGAATACGCTATTTCATAACGGATCTACTCCTAGAAACTAAGGTTGCCCATGTTGTTCTTTTCTTATAAAGTTATTTTAAGCAAGTATGTATGATTCTTGAATCCTATAGAAGCTCATATTGATGGTATGATGTCCATAATGTTAATCGAAGGTGCAACGACCTTAAGTCACTCTAAAAGGTTTAGAACGTGATTCCATGAGTCTAGCATGCATTATATATATTATCTATTTTGCTCTACCAAGCCGCGCTATAGTAGGCCGGATACGACACCTATTGTGCAACCACTGATCAGTTGGATTTACCGAGCTCCACGTGGCCGGGTACGATTCTACCGAGCCTTACGATGGTCGGGTACGATATGATGATGATGATGATGCCTACAGAGGCGTACGTTTTTAAAAGTTTATGTATATATATGTATTATGCATTTCATGTCAGTAGCCCCCAGAGGCATGCAGATGTTCCAGGTTGTATCTCATCTCTCTCTCTCTTTATATTACTATTCTTGTTTATGCTTTTCTGCCTTACATACTCGGTACTTTATTTGTACTGACGTCCCTTTTGCCTGGGAACATTGCGTTTCATGCCCGCATGTCCCAATTGATAGGTTGACATTCCTCCTAGTAGGCTATCAGCTCAGCGGAGGTGTTGGTGCACTCCACTTGCTCCGGAGTTGCCTATTTGGTCAGTATGCTTTGGATAGGTGTTGATTGATATGGCGGGGCCCTATCCCAACCTTTATGATTTTATGTACTCTCAGAGGCTTGTAGACAGATGTCAGGTTTATGGATACTTGTATGGCCTTGTTGGCCTATGTGTTGAGTTTACACATGGTCATGTCGGCCTTATAGGCCCGTACGTCACATGTATAAGTTTGTATATCATGTTGGGTCGTCATATATAGAGTATTCCCTTATATTTTATTCTTGTTATCTCATGACGGGGTTTCTAGATACTTTACTCATGCTAGTATGATAAGAAAGATATGTTACGTTGGTACTCGGTTGAGTAAGGCACCGGGTGCCCGTCGTGGCCCTTCGGTTTGGGTCGTGACAGTTTTCAATCGACTTCACTGCCTTATTATACAAATTAGAAATCATGCCTATAGGACTTGTAACGCTTTAGTCCACCTATATGTTAGTCAAGAAACTGCTGCACTGCCTGTATAATATCATAATCATATAGAAATCATGCCTATATGACCTAATGATTCTAATACATCTTAATTTTCTCTACTGTATATCCAGAAAATCTGATCGCGTGCTTTTGTGATTATGTGTAGGTCAACTTGAGCCTTGCATTGCTATTGTGTGCAGTCCTATCCATTTTGAATGTCACCTAGTTTTATCATTTTGAGCAACCTAAGTAAAGTCTAGAACTACCTAATAGTAGGTGCAAAGCCTCTTGGACCATAGGCATGGGACGAGTAGTGCACACATAGGATACAGTTTAGAATTGAATTAGAGCGCCTTTAAGTAATAAATTCAACATAGTAATTGAATAGCAGGAGATAATAGTCTGTGTCCACTGAATAATATGAGCAATCCCTACCTCAAGGGAGTTGGAAAGTATTATTTATATTGCTCGGGGTGATCCTTTAAGTTAAAAAACTTATGACCCCCTTTCTTTATACGCTTGTTGTTCACATTTAGTCATTTGTACTCCTTGTGATTTTTCAATACTTGTATCAATTAGCCATATAGTTAATTCTTATGTTACAATAGAGTTTTCAACTTTTACATTTTTCTCTGCTTATTCGATCACCTAGCTTAATTATCTATTCCACATAGCATAAATTTTTGTTGGGACCCGCAGTTATGGACCTCAAAGAGTGCCTAACACCTTCTCTTTGAAGTAATTCGAGCCCTTACCCGATGTTTGATGGCTTTGACTAGTCAAACAAAAATATTTGTCAATAGGTGCCCTAACACACTTTAAAAATTGTTAGGTGACAACCATTTTCTTTTAATACCCATATAAAAGACTTGGCACACGTCGAAATAGGGTTTCAAGAAAAAAAGGAGCTCGACACTATTCCAGCCCTTTTTTTTCTGAGTTATAATTTATCTTATACTTGTAAGTCGTGTTTCATAAACTAGAGTAACAACTTATTCTCCTCTCCCTTCCACCAATCTGTGACAACCCGACCCGTCGTCTCATGAGTTACCGCCCCATTTTCCCCATTTTGAGGTTCTCTATGCTTCATTATCCGTATCTTGTGTAATTAGGTTGATTTGGAATGGTTTTGATAAGAAATGAGACACTTAGTATCCTTTAAGAAGGCTTATGTCGGAAAAGTCAATCGGATGTTGACTTATGAGTTAGAGGGCTCGGATGTGAATTCGGATGGTTCGGTTAGCTCCGAGAGGTGATTTGTGACTTAGGAGTGTGATCGGAAGTGGTTTTGGAGGTCCGGTGTAGAATTAGGCTTGAATTGGCGAAGTTAGTATTTTGGCGAATTCCGGTTGATAGGTGAGATTTTGATCCGGGAGTTAGAATGAAATTTCTAGAGTTGTTGTAGCTTCATTGTGTCATTTGGGATGTGTGGGCAAAATTTTAGGTCATTCGGACAACGTTTGGTCGGGTTTTTGATCGAAAGTGTATTTTGGAAGCTTTTAGAAACTTAGGCTTGAATTCGATGAGTTTTGGGTAATTTGATGTTGTTTGAGATATTTTGATGATTGGAACAGGTTTGAATGATGTTACAAATTATGTTGGCATATTTGGTCAGGGTCCCATGAGGCTCGGATAAGTTTTGGAAGAGTTTTTGGAAGATTTGTGCCGTTTTGAGCATAAACATGTAGTGATCCAAAGGTCCATTTTTAGTTCTAGAGATCGAAATTTGATTTCGAGACTTTTTGAATTTTGATAATGAATTATAGGACTGATCTGAAAAGTTTGGTTTAATTTCATCAAGTCGCGATTGGGTTTTTGACGCGAAACATGTGTTAATTGTTTAACGAGCGAAATGGATATCTCACTGAGCAAACGAGCTCCAAATTGACTTTCGATTGAAGTGCTATGTTCGTATTATTATTTGTGACTCATAAGAACAAGAATCATCAAATTCCGAGGTCCCAGGCCCGAGAAATAAATTTTTGAGTAAAATTATTTTCTGAAAATATTTAAGGAAAATAAAAATGAAATTTGATTAGAAAGTGATGGTTTCGGGCCCGTATTTTGGTTCCGG